>CM031239.1:794746671-794933168 GCA_018340775.1 Taxus wallichiana var. yunnanensis | reverse complement strand
ATGATTTAAGTGTTCACTTGTGTGTTTTGAGTAGAGATTTATGACATCCAAATACACCGAATAATTTCATAACTAGTCCCTTAAAGGCCATATCCATTACTCCTTGTAAGGTTACACATACATTTGTTAACCCACAATGCATCTTCTTATAATTATAAGTGCCCCACTTGGTGGTGAAGGTTTTCTTGAATTGATATGATTCTTACACAATGACTTGGTTGTACCTAAATAACCATATAAGAGAGAAAATATCTCTACCTAGCCACTTTCTAAAGGATTTTTTCCATGGATGGAAGAGGATAATGGTCCTTTAGAGATGTTATGCTCAACTTCCTAAAGTAAACACAAACCTAATATCACATTATTTTTTCTTAAGCCTGGGAACCAAGTTTTGCCCAATAAGAATGCTTGATTGGGGAAAATTATATTGGCCTCCATAGAGCTTATTTAATTATTTTCTCATCAAGGGATCCACCTTTGGATTGATAGGTCTGTTACTACGACAAGTTTTGTGTAGGGATATAATTGATAGTATGTTAGCTATGAGCTCGGATCAAAACCTTTAAAAGTCTCTTAACTCCAAAAAATCACATCATCATACTCTTTACAAAGGTCAACAAGAGATTTATTTTTAGAACTACTACATACCTTTCCAACCTTTAAAGATTTGTCTTTTAGAATGGCCCACCTAATCATAGTTTTCCTCCTTGATAGTTGTTCATTTTATCCCCTTTGAGCCGATCATCGATGTTAAAGAGACTTTCGAGGTGATTAACCCCTTAGGTATTTTATTGGTATTGAGTTGGATAATATGATCCTTATATTTATCCTCTGATATTGACTAATTTATAGTAGAGAACTATGCCTCCTCTCATAAAAAAATTATAATCTAATTTTCCTTTGTTAAACACTTGTCTTGGTCACATTATCACGGAATGGCGGGTCTAACCACAAGCTTGACATGTTGGTCCAAACCATTCTCAATGTCTTAAGGAATGTCATGCGGGATCTAACTAATACTAGTCTATCAACATCCTTATTTTTCACTTGTAGTATCACTTGGATGTTGAAAGCATCAAAATCTTACAATCATGTCCCATGCCTTGTCTAATAGGCCTTTAGTAGGTTGTTCTTGGATACACATTGAGATCTGACATGTTGTATGACTAGTTCACTATCTCTAAATACGTTTAACAATATTATTCCATGTTTTCCAATTAGAGAGCTTGGATCAATGGCTCATACTTCTACCACTTTATTGGTATAACTAAATTGAATTTTGAATGTAAAGAAATATTTCTTCTCATTGGGAGAAATCAATATAAACCTATAACCAATTCCATTATTACTTTTTGATCCATAAAAATACAACTACCACATGCCATCATGATCTTCCTATGACTTCATAATGTTAGGTGTAAGGGCATTCTCCTCATGTATACAATAAGTACCTAACCTTGCTTCTTTGATGTGATCATAAGGATCAAAATCAAAGTGTTCCTTTTCCCATTTTTCAAGTAGAATTTCAAGAACCTCCTCTATGGATGTGAAATACTCATGAAGGTCATCAATCTCCTCTTGATAATGCATAACACAATTCATATTCATAGGTCTAGGTATATAACTCTAGTTCCATATATATTTCTAAGAAGCATATGAGACCAATCGTAGATAAGTATCCTCCTACCTTTGTAGTAAAATATCTCAAAAGGCATATGGAAAAGAAGGGAGGGATGTCAATAACTGAAATGTATTGCATATATTTGAATACTTAGGCATGTATGTAGGGTAAGTTTAAATCCTTTATGATCCCAAGCTTTGTGTTAAAAAAGTTCCATTTAAGTAATACCATGGTGTATATTTTATACCTAATGAATGAAAAAAATTTATTGGGCATAAAAAAACTACTAACTCCAAAATCTATCATGAAGTTATGTACAATGTACTTATAAATGATTAAGGAGACATAAAATGGAGGTGGTAAGATGATATTACTTCTTTCCCCTTATTTTGGCTGATACAAACTTGTAGAAACACACGATGTACCTTTTGCGAGGTTCGTATGTGTGTCATCAAGACGCCTCAAAGTTTCTTGTAACAAATATCTTTGTGATGGAAAGGAGAGGGCTTCCCACAGAGTCATATTCATGTTGGTTTTCTTCATTTTTTCTACTACATTTAGAGGAATATGGATAACCATTTACTAGACCTTTTTTGTAGAAACATCCTCTCTTAATTATTGATTAGTTTAAATCTACGATTTCTATCTCTGATTATCCCTTTTAAAAAATATGATTGTCTTTTGATTCATAGGGTTTAACAATTACACCTTCTCTTTTTGTTTGGGAGGTATATGCTTGACCACCTATGGGATATATTTATCCTTCCATAGCTCACTTCTTATACCTTATGTTGAGTGTAACCCAGACTGGTGCCCATGTTTGTAACTACGATTTACTCCACACAACTCACTCACTAGCCAATTAAGAAGGGTAGAATCATTTAATACATGTACTTGCACTTCTTATTTTCTTGAGGATGAATATTCATGTTGCTCTTGGAGTACCGTTGTACCTTGGACCATTAGATCTTGGTTGAGAACTCCATTCTTGCAAGAATTATGATCATGAGGTTGGTTAGATGGGTAACACCCCTCATAATCATGCGCTAAGTTATTTTGAATTGCACAATGACAATAGAAGAACTTTTAGCAGTAGGGTATTGTGTGTTTAAGGGCCTTTAGGGTTACATATTTGACCTTATACTTGGGTATTACCTTGATAAAGTTGCTTATTGGGTTGATATGTTTTAATGAGGGGTTGGTAAGGTCTGCTTTGTTGGGACACTTTCCTATTTATGGTCACCATTTCATTTCCAATATTTTGTAGCATGGTCATAACCCCATGCAAATTATTGGGGGGCAAGGTAGGAGGATTTGGTTAACTGATTTCTCTAGGAATGGGTGATAAAATATGCTATATTAGGAGGGGTTTTGGAAATAGAGGCATTGCTTAACCTACATGCTATCTTCCCTTCTTGGACTAGGAAATTTTCAGCTCTAATAGATGTATCATAAGAATCTAGTAACATATTTTCCCCCATGGATTGAATCATAATAGCCACATCACTATTCAAGGCTCTCAAGAAATATAGGAATGCACTATTTGGAGAAGGCTTATATAGAGGGGGATTTTATCCCAGATATTTTGGAACTTGATATTAAAAAATGTCATAAATTCATGAGGGGCTCTCTTGATGGTAGTGAGTTTCTAATTGAGGGATAGATGTCCACTCTCATCCTCAAAATGTTTGCATAATTTATCCCTAAGATCATCCCATATATGGATAGAGGCTGGTTGTAGACCTCTAGACCATTGCAATGCCTTCCCCTTAAAAGTAAAAAGCTAATAATATAAGTGCTACACCATATTCATTAATAAGGTGGACAAAATAGACATTTACAACATCTACAATATGTTTTATGGGAGTGGTTGAATTATCTCTTATAATTAATGGGATTCTCTTAAGGGAGCTACTGAGATATCTTGATGAACATTTAGAATTGGTGGGCTACCACCATTAAAAGTAAAACAAGGGTCCATTCCTTTGAAGAGCCATTCAAGAGGTGGGTTTTAGGTTCCTATAAGTGGGAGGGGAAGGCCTAGCAGAAGGTGGAGTTGAATGTAATCTAGGTGACGGGAATAGGGGTATTTCAACAAGTTTTACTCTATTACTTTGTGAGAGCTATAAATATTCAAAAGGATCACCTCTTTCTTTCCTTTGCCTTGTTTTTATCCTTCTCATGAAAATGAGACAGTTAACTATTGAAACCAATAGATATGTAGTTGAGAGTCACCAGATGTGATATTGTGAAGCCTCTAAAGGGTGGATATCACCAAGTCACACACTAATCTTAGTGAAATGATATAAAGCTCATAATTCTTGTCCCATTGGGTATACTAAAACTTTCATGGTTCAGAATTTCACCCTAGGATTTGATCATGGTAGATCAAGAATTATAAACAACATTGGATAATCTCAACAATGTGGGACTTGAAAATTGAGATCAACCTCCAGAGAAGGATTGTTCCTCCACCCATTCTAATTATAACATTGAAATTGTCTCTCAGCTAAGATGACTCTAACACATCCAAGTAACCAATGAGAGAGAGGGATAAGAGAACATAACAAACTAAGATAAAAATAGAGGGTAATAATACCAAAAAAAGGGTTGATCACTCTCTCTCAAAGTATCAGGGAAACAAGGAGAATAAATGCAAGGTTGAAGGGGAATATTATTTCAACAACCCAAATTTGTAACTTAAAATAGATCACAACCCTATTTAGTTTGACACAAATGACATGAAACTTTGCAATACATAATGGAATCACAATCACAAATTAAAGAGAAAAAATGAAAGAAGACAATAGTGGAATGAAGGGGTAGATTAAAGCCATAATTGACATCATATTGTTGCTTTAAGTATGCACAAAAAATACAACCATTCAGAGGGTGAATGCATCACAAAAAACATGCCATGGGTCTACAAATTCTTAGCTATGTCAAAATTTTGGCATAATAACATTACCAAGAAAGAGGATCCCTTAATGAAAAAACACATTACATTTTACAAAAGGGGAGAGGAGAAGGGATCAAAAGATGTTTGACCTACTAAACCTTGCTAAAAACTTTAAAATACTTCCAACATGTAACCTCTTTGCCTCATGATGGTTCATGTTTTTGGGGATGCCTTTGATTGCAAAAAAACTCCATATATTTTGTATAAATGAGCATTAACTTTCAAATCAATGGATTCCCACAAAATCTAGAGGATGGAGGAATGTGACATTGCCAAATTTCCAATTATGTTACACATATCACCATCCCTCATCATTTTGGTTAGGCATGAATAATATGATATTTTGGAAGCATCTTAAGGATCTCTAGGTGAGGGAGGATAAAACAAGCATCTCATAACCAAACATGGCATCTTCTGACTTCTTAAAATGACATGAAATGTCCCAAAATTCACAATTTCAATCTCCCAAAATACTTGATCATTCCTTATAAAGTTTCCTTCTTTTGAAAGGAATCTTAAAGACATTGCTAATGGATAAAATATGAGTTGAACTAGAGCTTCAAAATGAAGGATATCATTAAAAATTTTTTCCAAGAATTCACAAAGAAATCATTTGATGCATAGACTTCATGGTGGTTTACTTTTATTTTGTAGCCTTATACTTGTTTGTTAATTTTGTAGCTTTGGTTTTTCCTTCCAAGACCTTTGTGACTTCTTTTTGATTCACCCAGTTCTACGGGAAATGTCTTTGGTTGGTGACATTTAACATTTTGTGGCCTTTCAAGACCTCCACGGATCAAAATAGGTTGTATGAAATTACATGAATGTTTCATGTATACTTATATGGCTCTTGAACTTTTAAGCTCCATAGACCTTTCACTAAACCTTCCCACATGTCATGGAGGTCTATTTATTTTTTATGAAACTTTTGTATATCCGTGAATAAATTCCTTTGTTCCACAAACTTAGAGAGTCCACAAAATACTATTTTCTACTTTTCGCCCCTAACTACATTGATTTTTTTCCCCTTTATTCCACAAACTTGGAGATTCCATAGAACACTAAAAATTCCTCCCCTTGCTTTATGGCCTCTCTCCATCTTGAAATATTCATAACACAAGAAGTTCACTTTCCTTTGTTCCACAAACTCTGTGAGAACAGGGAACACTAAATTCCACATTTTGCATTACACTAATATAATGATTTTGTGTCTTTCTTGATAAAAAAAAACCACTTAATTCTTGATTTTTCCTTTCATTCCACAACTTAAGGGAACCTGTAGATCATTGATATCTTGGATTTCACAAAATACTACTCTAGCATTCAAGGATTTTAAAATCAAACATTTCTGAGTCCAAAATTAGATTTGGTAAGTTTTCAAAATAGCCTAAGGTGTTATTTTGGACAACAATTTTTGTGACCTCTAAGGAAATATGCTTACTAGATGATAAAGATCAGTATAATTAAGAAATATATTGGGTATGGGGTTAAGAAAATAACTTGAATTGATCTTCACAATCTTTAATCTCTATAAAAATCAAACCTGAATTTGTAATGAAGAGTGGAATTGACATTGAAAGAAGTTAGATATTTGAAAATTGGAAGAAATAGAAAGCGCCCCAAAACTCTTATTCAACCATTAAACCCACTCTGAACTGAACTATGCATATCCATGAGAGGAGACCCACAAAATATATTTACAAAGGATGAAAAGCATACATGTTATAAAAGAAAACATGAAAAGTTTACACAAACACTTATTTGTAAGAAGTAACTACTATATATAAGGTGAAAAATTACCTCAATACTTGATTTTGAGGTACATCCCATCAATGGGATATGAATTTTAATATTCATTCAAAATTGCATTTATCATCCTTTCTTCCTTGAGAATTTGAGAGAGAGTGATCAACCCTTTTCTTGGTATTTTCACCCTCTATTTTTGCCTAGTTTGTTATGTTCCCTTATCCCTCTCTCTCTCCATGGTTATTTGGATATGTTAGAGTAGGCTTAACTTAAAGACAATTTTAGTGTTAACATTAGAATATTTTGAGGAACTATCATTCTCACGGAGGTTGATCTCGGTTTTGCAAGTCCCACATTGTTTAGATCATCGATGTTGTCTAGAATTCTTGATCTGCCATGATCAAATCCTAGGGTGCAATTCGAGCCACAACAATTATATGATTAATATTGGAAGTTAATTAATCATAATAACCCCTGCATATACCATTTACATCCTTCTGTACTCAACTTACTAAAACAATAAATTTCTTAATCTAAAAAATGTTTAAATAAAAACAAATGTTATTTTATCAAAAATAGAGTTGGAGGATGTGTCGAATCGGGCTGAATAAGTCATCCAAGACCAGATTTCACATCCTGATCTAGATGTATGATTTTGAATAGGGATGTGATGAATGAAATATAAAGGTTTCACTGATGAAAATTAGAGTTTAAGTATTGATGTTATGCATTTACACCTAGACTTTGTCAACACATCGGTTTGTGGGGATGATCAAGTTAGGAAAGATATAGCAAAATGAACTCGTTAAGATAGGATGTGAGTGTTTGTCTTAAAAAAGGAGCACAATCATAATTATTAATGTTAAAAGGATAAATTTCCAAATTTGAGTGTCTACATTTTCCCCACCTTTAAGTATTAAATGAAAATTACATGCTTGAAGGAAAAGACACCTAAGTGGGTAAAAAAAATTTCTTCACTTGGAGTTTTTTTCATCTAGATGTGTTGGTATTGACATGCTCCATGATGAGACCTACAACATAAAGTGTAGTAAATTTCCATAATTAATATTATATTGTAACTCCATTGTAAATATATAATTTAAACTTGTATAAAGTGAAATAAAGAGATGTAAAACATGGAAAGAATACACATGTTTGTCTTGTAGAAGGAAGATATTTCATTCTTTACTTACAACTATAAATTTGGATTGTGTTGATAAATGTTTCCAAAGGATTAGGGGTGATTAGTACCTAATTGTGCCAAGGTGGAAACTTTATTATTGGGTGCATGCATCCCGATATCGAATACAACGTAGAGAGATTAGGATCATCGGCATTTGGAGAGGAATAATCTCTTCGTCGGATAAAATAAGGATAACTAATTGGTGAGTAGTGGCAGGTGTAGAGGAAGGGGATGAATTGGTGAGAGAAGCTCTATGGTGAGGGGTGAGAATGGAGGCCATAGGTGTCGGGTTGTTAGGTAAAACCTTGATGGATTGAAGAACCTCCATGAGGGAACTGTCGATGGGATTCAAAAGTTTGAATGAGGTCATACAAGGAAATTTTTAGAGGGGATTGGTGTAATTTTTTTATCATTATATGATGGGCGATACCATAAGAAATAGGATATGTGGGTCCTCAAATAGTGATTTTTGGTGAAGGTTCAGATGGTATGTTGGGCACAGGACTGGTGAGAGCGGGCTAGTTGCTTTCTCCTTTCCTTTATCTTTTTGGAGTGCAGTGGCAACTTGAATCATGTTAATGTAAGGAGAGAGGTGGATGGAGAAGGTTTGTGAAGAAAAGTATAATGACATGATGGAAAAAAAAAACCAGTGTGGGGTAAGAAACTTGTGAAATGAGTAGGGCGCACTTGGAATTTTGGTGGGTTTCTAGCTAGTTCTCTTATACGGACCATATTGATCTCAAATTTTGGAGGTGGATAAAATGGTTATGGAGGAGGTGGTGCAGGTTGTTGAATAGGTAGTGGGTGAGTATGTGTGGTGATAGGTGGAGGTGGAAATGGGTCCTCATCTAGAAGATCATCATCATCAAAAAAAAATTCGGGAGGAAAATTTTGAATAAGAACGGGTTTTAGAGCCTTACAATTTTATACATCATGTCTGGCATAGGATGGTAGGCATAAATTTTAGTATTTTCAAACCCTCTTGGTTCAGGCTTGAGTAGGTCGTAAGGTCTAAGGGGAGGTAATGTGACAACAACAGTCTCTAAAAGGTTGGCTAGAATGTTGGCATAAAACCCTAGCCAATGGATCGCAATGTGAGGTGAGTGTTGGTTTGGATTGAAGTGTAGGTGATTGTGATGTGTGAGGTACTACAAGAGGTGGAATTGGAGATGGGATATGTTTGAACACCGATTTGGTAGGTGGTACTATTTTAGGCTTGGGTTGTACCTTCTGGGTAAGGGCTTGGTAGCTGAACTAATGATGGAAGGTGTTGTAGAGGCTTGACTACCTCTTTGGAGGGTAGTGGAGTTTTCAATTTTGGTTGCACCTTCTTGGGTATAAGTGAAGAAGGAGCATGTGATGTAGAAGGGAAAGCAGATGATAGAAGAGGACATGTTAGCCTTGGTGATAATGGAGGTGTGGTAAAGGTTGTTGGATGAGGAAAGGTGGAAGGTACAGGTTGAAGAGAAGGTAGTCTCATAGGTAGTGATGAAGTGATTGTAGCTGGTGGGGGTATAGGTGGTAAGAAAGATGTGGGTAACGGAAAAGGGGTATGCTGAACTTATAGGTTAGATGTAATAAAGGATTGTGATGAAGAGATGGGCTGTGAAATTTTTGATTTACCTTGGATAGGTGGTTCTTTAGGCCAAGATCGATGGGTGAGGCCCTAGAATAGATGGAAGGGTCGAAGGTGAAAAAGGCATGGTGGGTGGCGGGATGTGTGGCCTAGAAGGTTGGGTCTTCATTTTAAGTGGAGGAATGATTTTTGTGTAGGATTGGGAAGATGTGGCTAAGTCAAATTTGATGGGTGGATGGACAAGGCTTGATGTCGGCATGACACCCAAGGTAGTGATAGGTCTAGATATGGGAGAAGATTTAGGTGCATGTAGGTTCTTAGGCATAGGAATGGGTTTGGTTGTGGGTAAAGGTTTGGATGTAGGAAAGGGTGATGAAGAAGAATTCATTTCAATAGGCATGGTCATGGTTGATTTGGTCACTTGAAATACCTTTGGATAGATTGTGGAGGTATCAATAAGTGACATTTGAATTTGGGTTGAAAAGGGTAACTGAAGGTGTCCCCAAAGCATGGAATTGTCAACAAAATCCAAGTGGTCGGCCAGGCATGAAAATGGTATTGTTGTGAGTGGAGATGTCATTGGTTTAGTGGAAATCCTGTAAAATATATCTGTGAGACATGGAAATGGTTAGCCTCGGATTACATTGGATAAAAGATCCGAGATTAGATCAATGGGATCCTAGAATGGTAATGGGGAATTGTCACTAATAGGTAGTAACACGTATAAATGATCCCTCATGGGTAGGAGAGATGACAAGTGGGGTGAGGTAGATTCTTCTTTTGGTGGAGAATAAAGTGATGATGATTCTTGTTGGTAGGAGAATTAATATCATTGATTTTTGTTAGGTTACTGAGGTAGATGGTGAAATGGCATCGGCAGAAATTGTGGACTCCTCCATGGGTGAAGGAGGGAGATGAAGGGGACTCCTCTATGGGTGAAGGAGTAGATGAGGTAGGCTCCTCCATGGGTAGAGGATCTTGTGCTAGAATCTCCTCGATAGAGGGGATAGGAGGAAATTGAGGAATGGTTGGTACAACTTCAAAAACAATGTGAACTTCACGGACATTGCTATCATTAGTTGAAGGTTCACCATTTTGATTAGATGATGGTGTATGGTTAGGGAAAAACTTCTTAAAGATATGCAAGTTTTGATTTTCCGGTGCATTCGGGTTGTCTAGGACGAGATCTCCATTATCTAACATTTCCTGGACAATGTTTTTGAAGGTTATGCAATTACCATCGCTATGGCCTTTGACATGATGATAGTTACAATAATCATGTTCCTTATACCATGCAGGCATAGGACGAGCGTCAAAACCAGTATGTGGTTTTATAGGTGGAAGTGCAATGGCTCCGACCTTAAGAATCTTTTCTAAGACTAAAGAATAGGGCTCTCTAATTGGAGTGTACTTTTGTTGCTCCCATCTGAACTGAAAAGTTTGAATGGGAGAAAGATTAGAGGAAGGTTTTCTTGGTTAGATGGGTGAGATGGGATAGCTTTGAGAACTACCACATTGGTAGATCCTTTAGCTTTTGAATAATTATTTTGGGGCTTTGAAGATGAAGAGGCATCATTTGATTTGAACGTGGCATTTTTGTTACACAATTGAATTTTCTTCTCTTTAATGACATAAATTTCTAGTTTTCGCGCCATGGTAAATGCTTTGTTGAAGGTACAGAAGGTTTGTACTTAGATTTGGTGAGATGTGCTTGACACAAGCTCTAGTGAACAACTCTATAATCTCGGTTTGAGGTAACTAGAACATTAGCTAGTTTATGAGGTTTCACCCAACGAGTGATAAAATCAGCAATAGACTGGAAAGTAAGTAAATGTATTGTCGAGTTAAGTACAAGTCATCATGACCCTCTTGACAATATTGATTGAAAAATGGTCCAAGAAGGCTTGAGCCACTTGATTAAATGAGTAAATGGAATGTCAAGGAAAACCACTATACAAGTCTAATGTGGGTCTTAAGGACATGGGGAATGTTTGTAGGAGTAAAGCATCATCGTGGGAGATTAGATAACACCCATGTTTGAAAGAACGCAAGTGTTGCTGCGGGTCTTCCTTACTATTGAACTAGTTAAATTTGGGCATTTCCCAATGCGCGGGGTATGTGCAAATGGGAATAGATGGGTGGATGGGCTCATTGAAAATTTCATCGTAGGTCAAGGACTTGTGAGAGATAGATACTAATGCTTCTAATGTTTACATCTTTTCCATTATCATCTTGACAAGGTCATTAGTGGGATGTGATGATTGGGCCCCCTATGTAGTATAAGAATGTTGATGGTGGACGTATAATGTGGATGACATCCCAGTATATGGTGGTGCTAAGTATGAGAACTATGAAGGGGGAATAGATGCGAGAAAATGTATCCCAAATATGCAATAAAGCGAGATTGGGGGTTTTTGGTGATATGTATAAGTAGGTGGGGTAGTCATAACGACTCTTGTGGTAATTGGGGGTAGAGAATGTGGGATGGAAAAGATGAGGTTTTGGAATGGGGTATGGGTTAACAACACCATGGGTGGTTGTGATGCAACAAGTACATATGAGGTAAAGGGTGCAGATGGGGCTATGCTCAAGGAGGATGATTGAAGGAATAGTTCACACCACGGGTGCGAAAAATGTCATAGGTGTAGAAGTTATAGATGATGTGCGTTCTAGTTGAGACATAGGTGGTAAGGTGAATGAAGTTAATAATTTGAGCTAGTGGTAGCTGACGTGGAAGTGGGGGTGAGGGCAAGAGGGATAGACATGGGAATTCCATATACCAACTATCCCGAGGAGTCTCGAGTAGATGAGTGGGTGAGATAATATTGTAGGGCAGCGGGATTTTAGTCAAGGAGTCTTGCAAACTCCTCGTCACTAGTACTAATGGTGATGGGATGAGTTGGATCCATAGGTGACAGGATAGAAGGTGATGATGGACTAGGTTAGAGTGGTTGAAGGCTAGCATGAAACAAAGGGCGTTGGCTTGGTGTGAGTCAAAACCATGTGAATTAGCGTAGACTTGGTAAAATATTCTCTGTAAATGACACAAAAAAAAACAAAAATGGAGGAGAATAGATCTCGAGAGGTGAAATTGGTGGTGTTTTAATTAAAAATTGAAACAAAGTAATTGATGGTGGTTAGGTTAACCAATGCCGGTTATATCATGACCGATGATGAGTTAGGGTAACCGATACAGTTACTATGGGAAAATAAAAAAAATTGCAAATGAGGAAAAACTGATGAAAATGAAATAAAGAAGCGGTATTGGACTGTGATTTTAAAACTTTGGGGCTATAATGATGTCCTGAAAACTTAAAAAAGAACAAAAGATGTGATGAATGCTATTTTTGGTAGAATGGCCAAAAGAGCTGGAAATCAACAATGGTTAGGTAATTCAATGATAGTCAGATGTAAATCGATGATGGTCGTTGGAGCAGTGCGATGCCAATCATTTGTAAAATTTTGAAAAAGTGATTTTTTGAATTAAGTCAGATGAAATATCAACCCAAAAAACTTGAGTATGATAATAATGGATCTGACACACTCAGAAATAGTCAAAATACACCAACTATGATGGTGGAGTGTGAAAGGAAGAAGAAAATGAAGAACATAACCTCACAACTCAAAACATAACTCAAGAAAAAGCTAAGAAAAACATGCAATCCTATAAGTGAATTTTATGTTTTAGCTTATGCTATTTAAGAATGACTTGTGAATAGAATAAAGTTTTTTGGTTGGGAAGGTGTCCTATGAAGAGGTAAGATCTAAGGGTGGTTTCAAGTTATGTTTTGGTGGGGATGGTCCTTTCTTTGAGTTAATGACTGGATAGAGAAACTAGTTGGGTGCCCATTGTTAATCCTCTGATCATGTGATTGTTGACAACTTCTTCTAGATAAGGTGTTGTTTAAGAAGATGTGTGAATTTATATTTGTGCAATTTGGCAAAGAGAGAGAGAAGATAAAGTGCTCTACGATTCAATTATGTCAACCATTAGTTAGGCATGAATTCCAGTGTATAGGTTGCCCTCAGTTTTAATGTGAGTTAAAAATGCAAGCATAGAAGTATGAAATGCAAGTATTTTAGAACCCAAATCGAAATGTGATATTCGATGTAAATAGAGAGTGAATAGGAAAGAGAATGACTTTCACTAATGCGGATGCAAGAAGAAAAAGAATGATTCTTTTTAGTCCTGAAATACAAATGTCACTTAGACAAATAGAAGAAAGAGAATATTCAAGGAGAAAATTTAATGTTAACTTCCTTTTTAAAAGAAACAAACATACAACAATTCCCTAAGAATGAATGAATACAAGGAACCCCAGATGATTTATCAGGCAGGCGTGCCAAAATGTTTCACCTATTTCCTAACAAATTAATGAAAGAGATAAGGGGTGATAGGCCAAGGAGGAATACCTTTTATGATGTCAATTAAAGGTTGTATGTGCATTCTGATTTCCTGATCCAAGTTGACTGCAAGAACTCCCTTTTGTCTAGGAGGAACTACTTGAAATGCAAAACAAGACCACAAAACATAGTTAATAGAAAAAGGTTAGTGGATTTCCTAGTACGAGCTAGATCCAGGAAGTATGACAACACTTCCTCGATGGTTGTCAATCCAATGATATATATATACACACACACACACACACACACATACATACATGTGTGTATATTTCAATATAAAATAAATAAACATGCAGATAAATGAATCTAGTGCTAGTAGTCTGATTTAGGTATCTCAAATTACTTATCAACTTTAATCCACTTAAATGCTTCGATATTAAACTATCAAAGGTCAAGGGTAAGTTGGAAGGTGATCTAGAAATCATAGACAGTGTCTAGGTAAGGCTTGGTACAATTTGGGGCTGATTTGGGTGATTGGGGTGCTTGTTGGTCTAAGGAAATTTTCTAGACACGAATAGACCGATCTTTGGTCGAGTGTGGTGATGACAATTTAGTGATGAGCGATACCGGTTAGGGATAACTGATCTTAGTTTATGTGGGAATGGTAAAGTATCAGAAACATATCTAGGTTCTCTCTATGTCTGCATAGAGAGATGGGGAGGTCTGTGGAGAGGCTTTAGGTAGGGTATTTGGCTTGGGTGAGATTTTTGTGAGGCCTTTGGGGTGTTAAGGTCAATTTAGAAATTTTTGGAAGGGGATACAATAACCGGAATCGATCGGTCAGAGTGATGTTGGTAAAGGGAAAGAAAGCGGTAGTTAAGGTAACCGAGGGTTGGTAGGGAAATTTGGTGAAAGTTGATTAACATGTGGTTTTGGGATTCTCTGTGATTGCACAGAGAATAAAGGGGAAACTAGTTGGGTTCGTGATAAGGTGATAAAAACTCATAAGTGTGTAAAAGGTTAGGAATAAATATCTGAAGGTTATGGTGGCTGGATAAGGATATGGGCTGGAAAATGGAGATGGTGGAATACAGAGGAATAACAAGTTAAAATAACCAAAGGATAAAGAACTTAATGAATAAGTACATGAACGATACAAAATCAGATGCACTTACTTGTTCCTGTAAGATTGGTGAGTGAAGGAAGGTGATGGTTGATCTATGAACCTTGTGGTCAGTGCCATGGCAGTGCTTCTGAGTGTTAGTGAATGCCAATGCCTTTAGATCATCTCTGGTACTTTCTTGGACCTTTAGATGGATGTATTATGTCATCTTGATGTTGAGAAAACTCTGGTTTCGTGCTTGAATTTAGATATCTCTCTCCCAAAAATTGAAGTGACCAACCTAGGAAAAAGGTTTCCAAGTTATATATGGTGACTGACGATGGTCAAGGTGTCCAGCATTAGTTGAGGGTTAACCAATGTCGGTTAAGGTGGGATATCCTAGGTTTACCAAAAATAATAGATCTTGGCTATTTTTGGTGAGCTCTACCTATTGGTCTAGGTCTAAAGTGGTGGTTAATGCTTAGATAAGCGGGCATGTTGTTGGAGAAAGAATAGGAATTTAATGTTAGGGTTAGACTAAGTCTCAGGTGGTTAGGATAAGTGGAGACTGAGTCTTAGTTAATTAATAGGCTAAGAACAAGTCCATGGTGAGGTGTCTAGGTGATGTGGCTAGGTGAGGTGTAAATTAATTTAATTAAAGTAATTAAATTAATAAATTATGTGAGGATGGGTATTAATTCAATTGTAAGTAACTAAATTAATATGAATATGTGGTAAAGGGGTCATGGTTAGGTTAACACGTCAGGATTTACTTGAAAGAGGACATAAGGGAGTGTGACCCAAATTTGGTGTCTACATTTTCCCCTTTTTTCGTGTAGTTTGTATTGATAAGGGGACAAAAATAGGAAGTGGTTACCCCAAATATAAGTGAGAGTGGGATTACCCTAAGTAAGGCTAAATGTAAGGTTGCCCCAAGTGTGGGTGAAGGTGATCCCCCTCAAACTAGGAACTGATGAGGCGTTATATGAAGTCGGTGAGTAGTTTTATAAATATGTAGTTGGTGAAAGTTAAGGTAGGTGGGGAAGGGTATGGGTACTTTGGGTAAAAAGGTAATGGTCAAATCAGGTAATAGGTAATTGTGCGTTGGAAAAGTGACGGTGGCGTGAGAATCTACAAGTGACTCTTCCGGCGTGCAGACCCTCCGAGTCGTCTTGGGAGCAGCCGGTGGGGATGGAATATGCAGACAAACTAGTTAGGCAGTCTAATGTCTTCGACACGCACTAGTGGAATTTGTGAATCTAAGGCAAAGAAGGCCCTTCTAACTTGGACTGGTGTGATAGATCGATCAGCGAGGATGACTGCTCGAAGGCTCCAATCAATATCGAGCTCTGGCGTGATTCGATCTATGGGTTGTGGAATGCGTGGGAAATGACCCGGGATTGTTTCGTGTATTTCTCCTGATAAGGTCATATAGTGGATGATGAATACAATCGATTCTATGGACGATTTTCTGGCCTAGTCCAGAATTCCTAGCCGTTAGTTTATTATATCTAGTAAGGACAGTTGTTCGATGATGATAGGTGGAAGTGGGGTGGGTGAAATACTAGTGTGCGTAGGCCGGTGTCTATATCTAAGCCGACTTGTGGATTTGTTGGGCTGTGGGATACGTGGATCAACCGTAGACTCTTGGTTGTTGTGGTCTGTTATGGTCATACGCGAGATCAAGTTCTAATCCCTAGTATCCGAGTAATCGTATGCTTTCTCGGCTTCTATGTTTAGAACCAATAGTTGTGCAATCTTCTCGAGAATACCTTACGAGGCGTTCTCATGCAATGACACGGATTCTTAAGATGGTATCTATATCTACGAGGGTGTCTCGGCGTTTGCATTTGTGGAACTAGAGGATCACACCGAATGTTTGTTCTCTTTCGAGCCCTTCTACGGTCATGTGGATGTTTTCTAGAGTAATTTGTAGTTTGGTGACTTGACCAAAACACATGTGCTTGGTCGTCTTTTATGTTTAATCCTCTTAGCGTGAGGTGATCGGTTGTAAATCGTGGTTGTTCGGAATACTTGTATCTGAGATTTTGGTCTATGTCAACTATTCTTTGTGACTAGGTTTGGTTGAGGCATGATTGGCTCAAATATATATTCCTGAGGCTCTTGAGGTCCCGTGATTGTCATACGAAACAAAATGCAATCTAAGCTGTGATGAAACAAATTCTAACTAAGTGAAATAAATCTAACTACATATAACTCTTATTTTTCTATGAAATATTTGACAATTTTAAGGGAAGCAAACTATTTTAAACGTATCTAGAAATAATAACTAAACAATAATTAAAAAGCAGACAAGATAGCAGGAGTGTGGTTATTTTCTGTGCGATTTATAGAATTATTCTAAATAAAATAGCCCGTCTAATCTACCTGCAAGATTCTCGATCCTACCTCAGAAGTGAGGAGTGAATCATAGTTTCTCAGAAACTATCAATCCCCACAGCTTCCTTGGCAATGTCGAGAATAGAATGAAATGAAATAAAGTGATTAACTACTCTATTTGATATGAATCTGACTAGAACTTTGAAATTTAAAACCTGGATTCCATGCAGAACAGTGGCGAATCCGATGGTGTGTGTGATCTCGTCCCCTCAGTATGATCTTCTCGTTCTTTCGTGTTCACTTGGATCCGAAAAGCGTGTAATGCTAGCACCGATAGGAGTAGATTTTGGGATAAGGACAGCTTAGAATGCAGACCGAGAATGCGAGTAGGAGAGGGATAGCGCAAGAGTCGAGAGCTTGGCTTATGCGATTCCTAGCGGGATTTTCTTTGCGAGTCATGCGACGTGAAGCGACCAGAACCTTTGACTATCCTATACGAAGAGCAAAACCTGCAACTTTAATGGCTTCTAAGCTATTCCATTCCATGGTTTGGATAAAACAACATTGCTTGCACTGAAGTTGGATATGTGGCTTATCAAGCATTTTGAATAAACTAACTTGGGTATATAATGAATTGAACTAAGAACTCTAAGTCACGGTAAAAAGTAAATCTACTGACAAGAGGAATTGAGAGGCAAGCTTCTAACCTGGATTGGATGAAAGCAATATGCTACTTTGCCTGCACAAGATGGACGTGGCTTACCAACAGTGTAAAACAATTTAACAAAAGTATGAAAGTGAAAACTATGATATCAAACAAGCTAACTAACTAAAGCACTAAAATGAGGAGAGAGCAAAGATCAAACTTCAAAAGGAAAAATGGTGGACCAAAACTCCACTCAATTCTTCACACAAATCTTCAGCCCAAATTGGACCATTTGCGCATGTACACAAACCATGCATTTATAGGAATTCAAGCATCCGAGAACTAAAACCAAATTGAACTCCTAAGCAATAAACAAAGGAAAAACACATTCGGGGGACCAAAAACATTAATGCATGCTCAAGTCGGCAAAGAAAAGGCTGGTGAAATTGTGATATTTCACGCGAGTCGCGTCAAAAGAGCGTTACGGAAAATGCGCGCAAGACCGCCGCTGGCGAGCGGGCGGCGGTTCAGGACCGCCGCCCTGTTCGAGCGGCGGTCACAGGCTGCCCCTGCGGGGGCGGTTTAAATCTTGAAGGTCAAGAGAGGCCAAGGAAAAAGGAAAAAGGGGAAAACAAAGGTGGCGGGGGCTAAGCGGGGCATGCGGGATGTTAACGCATACTCGAGGCTTTTCGGATCCCGAACACCTTGCGAGGAGACTGTATCATCATTGGGGCACTTGTTACCAGCATTACAGTGATACAGTACCTTACGATTTTGGAGTGCGTACATATTGCCCCCTCGGAGAAACGTTTTAGCCATGAAGAGGCATAAAGCGGTGGGTCGAATATGGCCGTCTGAAATGGGGAGTTAGAAGTTATACCTTACACGTCGTGTGTGTTGAAATGACGCCATTCAAAATTCCCGCTACTGCCAAAATGAAAAGAGAACTCAAGTGCGAGATAGATCTGATAATTTGGAAAACAAACACTAAAATAACGAGGAAAGAAGAGCGTACCATTTGTGCGGGGATAGAAACTTACCTCAACAGCGCTCAGAACTGCGAAAAAGTCATTTTAAAAGCGAAATAGAACAATATATATATGAAAGTGGGCCCATTTTCCTATTCATTTTGCGAGTCGATTTGATAGATTTTGAGCTGGGACCCACGGTGACGGTTTCTTGCGTAAATAGAGTCAAAGCGTCAGTGAGATAGTGATCATGCCCCACGTGCGGAGCGCCACCGCGAGATCACGAGTTGGTTTTCTTTAATTTTGCATTTTCCCCCTTAATTTGAAATGGCAAATTCTTTGCTGATAGGGGGTATTTTTGAAAATGCTTAGGTTCAAAAGGTCCACCTAGGGCGCTCTTGGGTAGGCTTTTTTTTAGCCAAAATGGTCAATTTTTGCATTTTTGGGCTTTTTAGGTTTAAAAACCCGCGCGGGTTTCGGACGCATGACCGCCGCCTGGCCGGGCGGGCGGTTACTGACCGCTTAGCCTTAAGGCGGCGATTCCAAAGGCGGCGGTTTACCGCCTCCTGCTCGGGGCGGCGGTTTTACCTGAGAAAGCAAAAAGGAGCTTGCTTTAGACATTGCACTTGTATTTTTATCATTTCTATATGTTTTTACGACTCTCTCGGCATTGATTAGATACTAACTTGCTCTGTTTTGTGTTTTTGGGTGTATGCGGGCGAGAGGAGTACATCAGATGGAGTCGAGAGAGGGAGTGTGATTGGTTGCGGGGTATTGGATGCCCTCTCACCGGATGAGGAGGACACATTGCGAGGGCCGGCATACTGCGTATATCGCGCGTGCCTCATGTCGCACCATCTAGTCACATCCTTTGTGACTTGTTTTCTTATTGGGATGTAGATCGGAACACTTTCCGACTGCCAGGGGTCCGCGGTGAGTGGACGATTACTTTGGAGGATGTTTACCGTATCTTGGGGTCCCGATCATCGGGAGAGACTCACCTGAGAGGCAGCGAGGTCGAGCACGAGATTGCACAATGGGCGGGTTACATGGGGATGTAGCCATCTCCACGAGGCCGAAGAAGGGAGTGAGAGTTAGATCCATTCCTTCTTTGCCCATCCCGTATTTCGACGAGGCTATCATGGGGATCCTTGCCTCGAGGCTGATCGGGGACAAGGAGGGATACCTTACTTATCTTGCTTTGGGCCCCCATCATTGCACGAGATAGAGGGCATGGCCGGATATATGCAGGGTGCGAGATATTTGAGGACCACTTACCATGACTTATACGAGGGTGGTCCATTTACGGGACAGTCTTTGAGCCACCCTCTCTAGTTATGAGTTGGGTGTATGGCGCTTCATTCCCTATGGCGAGAGGTGTGGAGGTGGCGAGATCCGGGGGTGTGAGGCGCAGCGAGATGGTCGAGACATGTCGGTCTTGAGCACCTCACCGGCCCAGTATGCTTCCCTCACCACAGCAGATATGGAGGCCATACCGTACCGGCTCATGGCCGGCATTTGGGGAGAGGAGGCTCTCACATTGATCTCTTGCTCCACCACAGGGCAGCTTATTGACCGTGTGGGACGGGTGGAGGTACATCCTTTCGGCAGGGTTCCTCAGCAGTTCGGCCTCCCATATGTGGGCATGCTTCCTCCAGTGGCACCAGTCTATAGATCAGTCCGGGAGGCTAGAGGGGGGCCTAGAGGCCGTGGTTGGACAGTGGTCACTCCTGGTATTCCTATTGCAGCCAGGGGGATTGTTCGGGCCAGAGGGAGAGCTGGTGCGCCTCGGGCACCTTTACTTCGGATTACTGCGGGTCCTGCTCATAGTAGCGATGACCCTATAGATATTGACTCCGAGTCTAAGGAGTCCACAGAGGGAGGTCGGAGGAGAGACGGATGGATAGCGATCTGAGTGGCATGACACTCGGGATATTATGCTGCAGAGAGAGGAGGAGCGAGCGAGTGCGAGAGAGAGAGACTCTAGTTTTAGAGGAGCCACTCTCTCAGGGCCGTGGTGGAGAGGATGAGTCCGTTGCGGGGCGTCATGTTGCCCCTACTACAGGAGCAGCCCCTCAGTCGGCAGCGGCATCTGCGGCGGGCGCTAGCCCTAGTGACCCATCTTGGAGGCCCGGTGACTGAGTAAGTCATCCTTTCATCTTTTGATGTTTGTCTAATTTAGGATTTTTAATTGCTATCTCTCCTTATGTTTTGATATTGTATCTTTTAGTCTCTTGCCTAGCTTCTAATTCGTTTTCTTCTTTGTTTTGGAGATTTGTTGTGAGTGGCGGGATCTAATCCGTAGGGTATGCTTGATTCTCGATGATCCCTATGGATAAGACCCGTGCGGAGCTATCTGTAGATGCGGGGAGCCTTGGCGGTGGTAGGCATGCGCGTCTTCGCTCTGTTTGGCATGTGGCCGGGATGGTGTCGACTCTCCGTACAGAGTTGGCAGGCTATAGGACAGCCGAGCGTCTTATGAGGAGCCATTCTCGTGGCGAGACCGTGGCTGCTCCTCGAGACCCTGAGCCCTCCGTGCATTCAGAGCGCCGGCGTAGCCGGAGTCCTAGGCGAGGGCGCGCACCCTCGGAGGGGTCGCGTAGGGGTTGAGAGGTGACTTGGCCCTTGTATATTTTGTATCATGGATTCTTTTGTATATCACGGGCTCTTTGAGCGTTTTGACCATGCCTAATGCATGATGGCATTGTATACAAACATTGATTATTTATATATATGCATTGATTTTAGATCAAAAGCTTGTCACTCACGTTTGTCCTTTCTATTTCCAACTGCTTTGTGTATACTACGATGTATGTTTTATATGCTTTCTAGAATGTATGCAATGGAGAACAGATGATGCAAATGCTTGCTTTCTTTTTGTGTTTCATGATGCTGATACATGATATTGTAGATATATTGTGATCTTAAATCTTAGCTTCTGTGAGCAATTTGGATACCTCACGTTTGTTTTGGCAAAGTGATGAAAATAACCAGTATGATGAACAGATTAACTTGCCCCACTCCTAACTCCACGCAACTAGTAGGATGCGAGGGCTCATCACAAGAGCGAAGAGGCGCAAGTGTATGAAATATGGTGAAACAATAGTGATGAAAGGCAGAGCGAAGCTTTGGTGGAACCAAATTGAAAACTACAAGCTTACTCCACCCGAATGACTTCATAGTTTTGGGTGCGACTTGCTTTGCGGTTTATCCAGACTTAGACCCGTAGATGGCCACATAGTAGACAAAATCTGGTGTTTAGGATTTTTAACTCTCTTGGAATTTTGAGCATCTGATTCATTCGTTTTTGACTCAAAGTTTGAATAGTTTGTTTATGACCTTTTAATGTTTGCATTGTCTAGAGGACCCCCTACACCTTGCCCCATGCTACCTGTAAGAAGCATGGGTTTATCGCCGTGGGCAAGGCATAGGCGAGTAAGGGCATTTCCATCCTTTCCCAACCCTACGTCACTAGTAAGAGAGCGCTTGAAGCTCATCATAGAAGGTTGGTAGAGCAGGAAATGTGTAAAAATAAAATTTTTGTTTAATCACTTTTTGACTTGTCTTTTTAGTAAAATGTCGGTATATGCTTGTTTCGAAAAGAGATGTATATATGGGATAGATGTGACACCATGAAGCTTCTAGAACGAGACCATAGGCGAGACACCAATCCTAAGAAGAAATCAAAGCGAGAACAAACTTGCGAGATCTTGGTATGGTTACCATTAAGACTTCGTCATGTTTGATTTTATTTGATAAAAGATTAAGTGATTGATGATATCGCGAAAATGGAGAGATATGATTAGAAAGTTTTGTGCCAACAACATCATGAGTTTGTAATGAATTACTTTGAGAATAGATTCCTTGATCACAATTTGTGTAAGAACAAGTGGACAAAATGATCTAAATCTATAAGAAGATCTGATGTAGATAGTTATATAGGTAGTGCTAGCAATTTGCTTATGCGTAGAAACACTTGAGGTGCGGGGAATTGACTATTTTCGCCAAATTCCTCACCTTCTAGCATGCATAAGAGGTATGCACCATTTCCATAGTCCTTCGTGACTCGGTATGGGCCCAACCATTTGGGCGGAATTTCCTTCCTTCGCCGGTCTTCTTGTCGATCCATTTGTCTAGTCTTAGAACTAGATCACCTTCGTATATATCGCGTTCATAAACCTTCTTGTTATCTTGCCGGCACATTCGGTCGGCATAAGCTCTATGCCATTTGCTCGGCATCTAACCTAGTTTCATCTAGGCTTTCTAGTTGGGAGAGACGTGCTTCTCTGTAAGCGTCTTCATCAGAATCCCTTGTAGTGAAATCACGGCCGGATTGGGTATTTCGACCTCAAGCGGGAGAAGCTGCCTTGCCCCAAATACTAGCGAGAAAGGAGTTGCTCCTGTTGGTGTTCTTATTGAGGTTTGGTGGGCCCACAAGGCCGGATATAACTTCAAATGCCAATCTCGCTTGTTTTCTTTCACCGTTTTAAGGAGAATGGCTTTCAGCGTTTTGTTTGTTGCTTCAGCCTGCCCATTGGCTTGGGGATAATACAAGGAAGCCGTATGATGGCTTATTTTGAATTTACTGCACAATTCACGAACTTCTTCATTCTTGAAAGAAGTTCCATTATCGGAGATAATGATTTGCGGGATACCGTATCTGCAAATGATTTGATTCAGAATGAACTTAGCGATCACCGAACCAGGTACGGTAGTAAGAGGCATGGCCTCCACCCATTTAGTAAAATATTCGGTGGCCGTAATTATAAAATTTTGGTGAAATCGTGGATGAGGAGAGAATTTCCCTATTAAGTCTAGGCCCCATGTAGAAAAGGGCCATGGAGTAGCGATTGGTTGCGAGCTTGTCTTTGGCATGTGGATCTCGTGGGAGAATTCACTGGCACTTATGACACTGCGTGCTGAAACTCTATCGCGTCATGTTCTAGAGTGGGCGAGAAATAGCCCATTCGATGTATTTTCAAGCGGTGGCATGGCCCCAGAAGTGGCCTCCACATATACCCTTTGTGGGATTCATGGAGAATCCTCTTGGACTCTTACGTGTCGACACACCTTAAGAGCATTCCATCGAATGCTTTTCGATAGAAACACTGCTCTATAATGACATATTTGGCTACGATTATGCGTAATCACCTTCTTTGTTGTGGTGTCACTGCATCCGGGTACGTATGGTCCATGATATAATTAATGATATCAGTGTACCAAGGGCACTCAGAAATAGCAGGTCGAGTTTCGATGTAGTATACGCATTCATCTGGAAAATCCAAATCTACTAGATCGCCTCCGTCAATGGGTTGTCGCTAAACCAATCCGTGATGATTTGTCCTTTAACTAACTTCTGATTTACAAATGTTAATTCAAACTCTCCCATTAAGGTTATAAAACGTCCAGCCTTTTTGGATAAGGAACCTTGTGTGAGAAAAGTCCGTAAATGGTCCGTCTTTACCATGACCTTTGTTTCTTGATTCAGCATGTAATGTCTTAGACGTTTAGTAGCAAAGACTATGGCAAGACATTCTCGCTCTGCTTGTGTATAGCGTGTTTCATAGTCGAGCAGTGTTCGGCTAATGAAATAAATCACACGTTCTTTCTTGTCATCGTCTTCTTGGGCCAACATACAGGCCAGCGAGACATCGGTAGCCCGTGAGTATAGAATTAACGGGCGATCTAGCTTAGGTGGCATTAGCGTAGGTGGTGACAGCAAGAAACGTTTAACTACGTTGAAAGCTTCGTTGCAGTCTTCGGTCCAATCAATGCTATAGTCTTTCTTGAGTAAATTGTTGATTGGATGAATAGCGAAGCTTAAGTCCGGGATGAATCTCCGGATTGCACCCAGCTTCCCGAGAAATGATCTGATTCCAGATTCACTCGAAGGTGGGACCATTTCGAGGACAGCCGAATTTTGGTTGGATCAACGTCGATCCCTCGTGACGATATGATGTAACCTAGGAGCTTTCCTCCTGTTACACCAAAGACGCATTTCTCTGGGTTTAGCGTGACTCCGTATTCTATTAGGCGTGAAAGAATGATGCGGAGTACTTCGGGATGGTCACAGTGCTTTTGGCCTTAGCTTGATAAGTCATCTACATAAGATTCCATGATTTTATGAATTAGATCGTGAAATATGTATGTCATGGCCCGCTGATACGTAGCTTTGAGCGTTTTGAGACCGAAAGGCATGACAACATAGCAATAGGTTCCCGAGGAGTTATGAACGTGGTTTTAGCTTGATCTTGCTGGATATTCGATTTGATTGTATCCGAGAATCCATCCATGAGAGACAAGAGTTCAAAACCAGTTGTTGCATCAACGATAATGTCTATGGATGGTAATGGGAAATCATCTTTAGGACACGCTTTGTTGATGTCTCGGAAATCTATGCAAATGCGTATCTTTCCATTCTTCTTGAGAACGGGAACGATATTAGATACCCATTGGGAGTAGTCAACTGGCTTGATGAATCCTACCTGAAGGAGTTTTATTACTTCCTCTTTTACCATGAGAGCTACTTTGGGCTTCATGGGTCTTGATTTTTGTTTAATTGGCTTTGCATCGATCTAGTGATGAGGTTGTGTCATGATGTGGTGCGACTCCGTCATCTCCTTGTAATTAAATGCTGGCGCTTTGATGTTCTTTGAGAACTGAGTATGTATTTCCACTTCTTACGGGGTTAATGAAGAACCTAGTTTCAATATTCTTGGTTCATCTTGTCCCCGATGTTGACATCGATTGTTTCTTCGATTAAGAGGCGTTACCCTCTTCGAACTCAGGTGGTGCTGGAGGTAAATCTAGATCATCCCCATTTTCTATTGCGTATATGTTAGGTTCCCTTTGTGACGGAAGATCCGTTACGGGATTTCCGAAGTAGGAGGATGAATGTGGGATCAGGGATAAATCTAGCATGTGATAGGAGAGATGTAATGCTGCATAGGAATTTAAATAATCCAAAGTAGCCGCATCATTTCCAACATGGTCTAGGACGGTAGATTCACTTCCGCTTAAAAGAGGATTTGTCATTGTTTTTATTAATGGCTCGTCACGAATGGATATTGTGAAGTGAGTATCTTCTAGCTCATTGCTTGGAGTAAAACGTGATCTTGAGGTTCTTTATTGAATCGGCGAGAAGATTTTTTTCTCGCGGGATCGCTTGATGGATATGAAGTTAAACGCCTTGCTTAAATCTAATGAGCGTTTTTGTAGAGTTGTAAATGTTCGGCTTTAGTTTCATATACTTCAGAAACTTGGTTTGTTACTAATTGCGAGTCTCCCAAGACTCTGATGTTATTAATACCAATTCTTCTGGCTAAGGTGAGGCCAAGGAGGAGGGCTTCGTACTCGGCGCCATTGTTTGTGCATTCAAAGTTTAACTTAAATGAGAATGGGAGGACCTTCTCCTCGGGCGAAGTAAAATTATACTTGCCCCCACTCCATAACGACATTTAGCTCCATCGAAATGGAGAGTCAATACTTAGCGGGAGTGTAGATGTTGGGGCATCGCCATGTTTGCACACTCTACTTCTATCATCGAGAGATCCTCTGCCGGTAAGGAACCAACACCTAGGAAAATCCTATGCTTCTTGAATCGAATGGTAAGAACATTGGTGAATCTTGTTCTATCAATTCAACGATTTTCACTTGTAGTCCCTAATAATCTTGTTTCTTTAGTTTTACCTTTAGGGGTTGGAGTTGTTTTGGCTATCTTTGGTAGTTTCAAGATCCGTTGTAGGTATCAACTTTTCCTCGGCTTTGGGTCGAGAGGGTTTATTAAGTTGGTTTGTTGGCGGCTCAAATGCAGTGCACCCCCTGGTCTTTTCTTTAAATCAGCTAGAGTGCAAATCGAAAGGTTTTGGATCGCCTTTGGCTACAAATACCTTTCCCGGATGCAAGAATCTTACTTCTTGAAATAGCGTGGAATGGATTTCCTTCATTCGATGTATCAAGGTCACCAGAGGATCATATTATAGTTAGTTTCCCGATCTATAATATAAAATTCAATCAAGATGGTTTTGGGCCCTAAGGTGGTTGGCGGTATTATAGTTCCTATCGAAGTGGCTTTAAGGCTATCATAGCCTCTCAAGGTATTTCGTGTAGTGGAGCAGTTTGTTTCTCCATATCCAAGTTTTGGAGGAAAGAGAAAGGGACTATGTTAACTGCAGCCCCATCGTCAACCATTGCCCGTTTACATAGTTATTATAAACCCACACTTGCAAGTGTAAAAGGTGGGTCACCTCGGCGTGTGATCTCGGCATCTGTGGGCATTTACTTATTTCGAAGATGAATTTGACATCCTTGTCCGGCTGCCCGGAGGGTGGATATCAAAATCAACGTGATTTACTTGTGTTTCGGGAGGTGGAGTGATGTTAATTAGATGGCCTAGACCTAATGCTTCTAAAAGAGCAGCTCTGTGAGGGGGAGAGTTCTTTAGTAAGTCCAAAAATGAAATGTGTGAGAAGGTCCTTGTTAGGTCACTAATTAAATCATACGCACCGATGGGTTTTCAACTACTACTTGCGACTCTTATCGCCTCGGTAGATGACTTGGGCTTGGTTGAGAGAAATACTCTCGTGTTCTCGTTATAGCTTCGATAGGTAGTTCAGCGTCTAATTCTACCAAACTGACTATCTTAGGTCTCGGTTGAGCTCCCAGTGTGCGCGCTTGTTGTGGATTTAATGAAGTCGAGGCTTCGTGGTCATTGTTTCCCATTATTGCACCTTTGTTTGTTCCGGTTGGATTCAGCCTATTGCTGTCATGATTTGGGAGTGGATCATTAAAGATCTTAAGGGGAGCATTCGAGGGGAAGCGCCCTGTGAGTATTTGGTGATGATGAGGCGGGATCGCCAAAAACAAGTCTGTGAAGAACTGTCTTTGTTCTTCTGGCAAACGTTGCATAAATTTATTGTAGTCACGGCACGTTCTAGTGTCGTGACCATGAATTTTATGGAAACCACAATAAGAATTGGGATTATAATTCCCGTTTTGTTGGTTTGGTGTGTATTGTGGCCTAAAATTCGATCAAGCTGTTTCTATTAGGACCAAAGTTTTGGAAATTGTTTTTGTTTTGACTTTGGTTTTGGTAACCAAATGAGTTTTGGCTTGGCCCTTGTATGGGATTTCGCCGTTGTTGTTGTTGTTGTTGTGGATGGTTAAAATCCACTGTATTGACCGTTGGGGTAAAGTTGTTGTTTCGCTGGTTGTTTGTTTGTGACGGAGTATTAACAACATTTACCCTCTTGGGCTGGTCGGTTACCCCATCCGTTGTTACCCCACGATTTTTGTTAAGGATTTTGGGTCCTTGATTGACGTTTGTGGTAGTTGTAGTATTTTGAGTGGAGGTGATTAACCTCCCATTTGCTCCATACGTCTTACGACCACTATCTATTGCTGCCTGGTCTATTCGTAGAGCGCTCTCAAGTACTTCATCATAAGTCCTCAGTGGGAACTTCTGGACTTCTTCCTTCACTTCTCTGCTGAGAGAATGAAGGAATAAATCGCATAGTTCCATCGATCCATGTTTGGAGCACTTGCGATGAATAAATAAGCGTACGCCACCTCTGGATGAAATGAGTGCAGATTCATTGTGTTCTTGTTTGATATGCAAGAATTCCCGATTCTGTTCTCGGTAGTTTTTTCATGTCGAAGGCTTTGATGAACTCGACATGAGTTGTTTAAATGAATGTATGGAAGCCTCGGGTATTCTATAATACCAATCGAGAGCAATGCCCTCCGGTGTTTTGGGAATATTTTAGCAACAACCCCATCCCGAGGAGTAATTCTCGTATGGTGTAAGCGTAAGCTTTGATATGTGCGTTTGGATCTCCTTCACCCTTGAATTTGGGCAAATCGGGGAGAGGTCTTGGAAGCATGCGCTTCGTATGGTGAAATCTAAGGGTTCCTTTAGATATTACGAATACGTCCCTATCGCATAGCTTTCGACCATTGATGGTGTTTTTGAGGAGTGGTGGTGGGATGGGTTGTTGATACGGTGCGGTGTACGTGTTGGCAGGGGCATAGGGAGGTCCCACTGCGTTTGAGAAAACATGTCGGGAGAGGAGAACATATCTCCTTGTGGTGATTTAGAGTACATGTTTAAATAGGATGGGGTATTGTTGAGGAATGGGTATTCGACACGAGGCCGGGAGGAGTAGTGTTAGAGATGATAGGCCTTGTTGGTGTTTCTTTGTGGATATTGAGGAGGCATGCCTAACGTGCCTACTCCGTAAAGAGATCTACGATCGAGTGGTATGGAGGATTGGAACTTCCTGTTTGTATGAACGGAGAATTTTGACTTGCTTGAGCCAGTTCTAACCCTCTCACTCTTTCTACTAACGTTGAAATGACTTCATTTGGTGAAGCCACGGTACTTTTCCTGAGCGGCATTTGTTGTATACCTTGGTGTTGTAAAGGTACATGATATCCTGTCATAAACTGATCGCTATTTTGCCAAGTTTCTCCCAGAATATTTCCTGTATGCAGTGGCATAGAGGTATTTTCTTGAAAAGAGATTTCGGGTTGTATTTGTAAACCTCCTATAGATGGGTACATTCCCTGGGAGTGTTGTTCACTCCTAGGATAACGTGTTGACTGTCCATCATCTAAGACCAGGTATGGATCTGATTGCCTACCAATTTGTGGTTTGAGTAACATTTGAGGAGATGAACCAGATTCTCCTGTAAATGTCATATTGTTGGAACCTGAAGGTTCTGTTTGTTGGGTTCGAGGGGGTTGATCTAACTCCTCAGTTTGAAAAGACGAACTATATCTGATTCTTGGGGTTTGTGTTGACAAGCTGATTAGTTGAATAGTTGTCTTCCCATGCGAGAGCGAAGGTGATGATTCCCTATTACATTGGGCGTAGTATGCCTCAAGACCCAGGAGGGGTCTGCCATATGCGTCGAATCCCGACATATTCGGGGGGTATATGAATACCCGCAGAATAATGGGAAGGAGCGAAGGTGGATGAGAGAAGATGAAACTTCTCAAAGAGAAGGTGAAACAGTTGTTTGTTTCACGTCGGGTTCACCAATTTTATACGCTTGAAAAGCGACAGGCGAGCGTGAGAATCTACAAGTGACTCTTCCGCGTACCCGACCTCCCGAGGTCGTGCCGAGACAGCCGGTGGGGATGGAATATGCAGACAAACTAGTTAGGCAGTCTAATGTCTTCGACACGCACTAGTGGAATTTGTGAATCTAAGGCAAAGAAGGCCCTTCTAACTTGGGTGGTGTGATAGATCGATCGTGAGGATGAGTGCTCGAAGGCTCCAATCAATATCGAGCTCTGGCGTGATTCGATCTATGGGTTGTGGAATGCGTGGGAAATGACCGGGATTGTTTCGTGTATTTCTCCTGATAAGGTCATATAGTGGATGATGAATACAATCGATTCTATGGACGATTTTACGGCCTATCGAGAATTCCCTAGCTTCGTTAGCTTGTATATCTAGTAAGGATAGTTGTTCGATGATGATAGGTGGAAGTGGGGTGGACTGAAATACTAGTGTGCGTAGGCCAGTGTCTATATCTAACTGACTTGTGGATTCGTTGGGCTGTGGGATCTGTGGATCACAACCGTAGACTCTTGGTTGTTGCGGTTCTGTTATGGTCATACGCGAGATCAAGTTCTAATCCCTAGTATCCAGTAATCGTATGCTTTCTCAAACTTCATGTTTAGAACCAATAGTTGTGCAATCTTCTCAGAATACCTTACAGACGTTCTCACAACCTGGATTCTTAAGCTGGTATCTATATCTACGAGGGTGTCTCAGCGTCTGGCTGTGGAACTAGAGGATCACACCCGAATGTTTGTTCTCTTTCGAGCCCCTCTACTGATCATGTGGATGTTTTCTAGAGTAATGTGTAGTTTGGTAACTTGACCAAAACGCATGTGCTTGGTCGTCTTCTATGTTTAATCCTCTTAAGCGTGGTGATCAGTCTTAAATCTATGGTTGTTCGAAATACTTGTATCACGAGATTTTGGTCTATGTCAACTATTGTTGTGACTAGGTTTGGTTGAGGCACGATTGGCTCAAATATATATTCCACAGGCTCTTGAGGTCCGTGATTGTCATACGAAACAAAATGCAATCTAAGCTGTAATGAAACAAATTCTAACTAAGTGAAATAAATCTAACTACATATAACTCTTATCTTTCTATGAAATATTTGACAATTTTAAGGGAAGCAAACTATTTTAAACGTATCTAGAAATAATAACTAAACAATAATTAAAAACAGACAAGATAACCGAGTGTGGTTATTTGCCTATGCGATTTGTAGAATTATTCTAAATAAAATAGCCTGTCTAATCTACCTGCAAGATTCTTGATCCTACCTTAGAAGTGAGGAGTGAATCATAGTTTCTCAGAAACTATCAATCCCCACAGCTTCCCTGGCAATATCGAGAATAGAATGAAATGAAATAAAGTGATTTAACTACTCTATTTGATATGAATCTGACTAGAACTTTGAAATTTAAAACATGGACTTCATGCGAGCAATTGTGGCGAATCCGATGGTGTATGTGATCTCGTCCCCTCAGTATGATCTTCTCGTTCTTTCGTGTTCACTTGGATCTAGAAAAGCGTGTAATGCTAGCACCGATAGGAGTAGATTTTGGGATAAGGACAGCTTAGAATGCAGACCGAGAATGCGAGTAGGAGAGGGATAGCGCAAGAGTACAAAGCTCGGCTTATGCGATTCCTAGTGGGATTTTACTGCGAGTCATGCAACGTGAAGCGACCAAAACTGCTACTATCCTATACGAAGAGCAAAACCTGCAACTTTAATGGCTTCCTAAGCTATTCCATTCCAAAATAAAGACATTGCTTGCTTGCATGAAGTTGGATATGTGGCTTACTAACAATTTGAATAAAGCTAACCGGGTATATAATGAATTGAACTAAGAACTCTAAGTCACGGTAAAAACAAATCAAACTGACAAAGAGGAATTCAGAGGCAAGCTTCTAAGCTGGATTGGATGGAGCAACAGACTTTGCTTTGCACAAGATGGTTACGTGGCTTACCAACGGTGAGCAATACTAACCAAGTATGAAATAAACTATGCTTATCAATCCTAGCTAAAGCTAACCAAAATACTAAAAACCAGAAGACTCTAACAAGGAAAAATGGTGGCCAAAACTCCAGCTCAATTTCTTCTTCACACAAACTCACCCAAATTCGGACCATTTGCATGTACACAAACCATGCATTTATAGGAATTCAAGCATCTAAGAACCAAAACCAAATTGAACACCTAAACAATAAACAAAGTAAAAACAACATTCGGGTGACCAAAAACATTAATGCATGCTTAAGTCGGCAAAGAAAAGCTGGTAAATCGTGATATTTCATGCGGGTCGCGTCAAAAGAGCGTTCTGGAAAACGCGCACAGGACCGCCGCTCTGAGCAGGGCGGCGGTTACAGGACCACCGCCCTGTTTAGGGTGGCGGTTTAAATCCTTTGAAGGTCAAGAGGCCAAGGAAAGAGGGAAAATGGGAAAACAAATGGCGGGGGCTAAGCGGGGCATGCGGGATGTTAACGCATACTCGAGGGCTTTTCCGGATCCCGAACACCTTGCGAGAGACTGTATCATCATTGGGGCACTTGTTACCTTTCATTGCAGCGATCAGTACCTTACAATTTTGGGTACGTACGGTAATGGGCCAAGAAAATTGGGTAATGGGTAATGGAAATCGAATGCACACACATGTATAAAGCTATGCAACACGATATCAAGTTGAAGAGCTTGCAAAATATACATCGCTCAAGGTCTATAGGTTTTTCCAAACAAGGTTAAAGTGAAGCGGTATCCAGGGTATAGGATATGGTCCGGAAACACAACATAGGTGAGGTGTAGGAACATTTAGGTATGATCTAGTACACCATGGGTTTGGTCGGGATAAACAACAAGACAATATGCAAGGTATGGTTGTTAGGCTAAAACAACATAGGTAACAATATCACAAGTGATAACAAGGAGACAAGTTCAAATGTCACAAAAGGTGGTTCATGTCAAGATATATAGGTCATGGCATGGGTAAGGCTGAGGCATAGGTAAAATAACAGGTCCCTAAATGTAATTAAGGAAATGTATGGGTAATTTAGGCTTGTGGGTATGGTTTAATAAGTGTTAGTAAGGCCAAAAGGTATGTGAAAGGAATGAGTTTAGGTCAAAATAGGAAAAATGTAGAGGAAATGGTATTGACATGTGACCGATGCAGTTATAAGGTAATGGCGGCGTCGATTTTGGGTGATCGACACCGATCATGTCGAGAGTTAGGGTTATAAGGTTGAAATGTCGTATTTTACAGAATCATTGTTGTCTTTTGAATTTGAGAAAATGACAGAGCTGAGTGACTTGTATGTTTTAGGGAGGAAAAGACAAGGCATTGTACCAGGCTTAGGTGGAGGCAACTAAGTGGTGAGAGGAGCCAGGTAGATGGGTCCATGAGAGCATTTGGAGATGTGTGATTAGTGGAGAGATTTGAGGTAGATTTTGGCATGGAAGAGGTGAGAGAGGGGTCAAGTAGACCACCAACATAGCAGCCAGGTATGCCACCATGTAGACACCAAAGGGATTGATTGGGATCCATCACTATAGGTGTGTAGCTCCAGATCCTAGTTTTATGGTTGCACTCATTGATATATGGGATTCAACAATGAAACTTTTCATTTACCAATGGGTGAGATTCTTGTCACCTGTAGGATGTATATAAGATCTGCGCGGCTACCAATTGTGGGTGAGTGAGAGTATTCTATTTCTTTAAAGGCCTCAGTTGAGCCTATAGTGGCTATGTTTGGGGAGGCAATGGGAGAGCGAGGTAACATATTACGATCCTTAGCTATAGAGAGATGTATGTAGCCCATCCTCGGGGGTCGAGGTTGGTTGTTATGATGATGGAGGTGGTATGTTGTTTTTCCTTAGCGAGATCTTTGAGGGTGGAAGATTACTTGTGAGGATTGATGGGCACGCTCAGGATATGGTGGAGGATTGGATCTATTTCACATGGGCACCAAACATTTCTGCATGCTGTCTGTATAGGGAGATTTGGTCCTATGGGAGATTACACGGTTTAGTTTGTGTTGTACTTTTCATTTGCATTACTAGGCATACAAACACATTGTATGTCAACATCTAGTTAGTTTTCCCTAACTTTGATTGATTCACAGGTGGTTTGGTCAGAGTTAGATATAGATAGTGGGTACCAGTTGGTGGGTAACATAGGGTGGCTAGGGCCACCCACAATGTTGCATATTACAAGAGGTTTCTATAGGGATTATTTGGTGTGGATATTGTTTGGAGACCATATGTTGGCTATCCCTCATACAAGGATATGGTGGAGGAGTTATAGATGTTAAGGAGGATTGAGAGGCATCATTTTGGCAAGCATGAGATGACACATGTAGATAGGGTCAGATGGCAGTTTGGTCTGCCACAAGACGTGCCTCCACCCTTCCCACAATATAGGATAGATGAAGTGAAGAGACCTATGTCTCCACCACGACCGAGTGTGCTGGCAGGGTAGGGGAGAATCTAGTAGATAGGTAGATTGATGATGTTGGGCTTACTGATAGATATAAGTAGTGGTGGGTGGCATAACTATGAGTGGCACCACCAAAGACATTGCAACCAGACTTAGCTACCCTCACAGTGCAGAGGGATACCTTGTAAGGTTAGGTGGCTACCCTTCAAGCACAAATTATTGTTGTACGGGGGCAGCTTATCGAGTCGGACGTATAGGTTTCCATTTTACATGCACAGGTAGTGGCCTTATAGGCCCAAGTTGTAGCACATGCACCTACATAGACTCAAGGATAGGGTCCCACACTACGAAGCGTGGTGGGATAGGGTCCCATGGTACAAGGAGGAGGACAAGGCTCATAGGTAAATGGCCCAAGGTCAGCGTTAGCAGGTTAGATATCATAGATTGTTATGAGACCTATGACACCACCTCAGACTATGTTGATGTTGAGTTTTAGGGATGCCCTGAATGAGGAACGATATTACCAGGATCATTTGACTACCACCAAGATAGATGTCCCTTCTTATGCTAAGTATAGGGCACACCAGGTAGTGAGTGAGAGGAATATATACCGCACTCATAGTTTTGAGAGCACGGGGGCCAAAAATCCTAGAGGTAGGGTCGAGGTGAGGCTACGAATTCATAGAGGCCAATCCTAGGTGAGGGGAAGGAAGAGATTAGGCTAAGATCCATGCTAGATGGGGAGGTGTAGGTAGGTTTTCAAGCTAGAGGTGAGGAGGAGACATATGAGATAGGTATGGATATCAGGTGGAGTGATGATTAGTCACTTGATACGATCGAGTGTATTTATTTTTGGTATATACTAGCATGCGTGCCAATGATAGTGAGGATGTACATGAGAGTTTCATGACTTTGATTATTATACTAGATAATGAGACTGTTTATGAGCATCTTGTACTTATTTGTAGCTGTGTACATATATATTGATACACAAATCTTTACATTGATATAGATGGTGATATGTATGTATTAATGATGTCTTGGGTTTTAATTTGCATTATTATTGTGGATGTGATGGAAACTAGGCGAATCAAGCATGTTTGATTCGAGGTCATGTAGGCATGATTGAGTTAGGTTGGTTAGTCATGGTGGAGTTTAGGTTTGTTAGGAATGGTTGAGTTTAGATTATTTAGGCATGGTAGAGTTTAGGTTTGTTAGGCATGGTTGAGTTTAGGTCATTTAGGCATGGTTGAGTCGGTATAGGCATGATTGATTCTAGGTGAGTTAGGCATGGTGGAGTTAAGGTTTGTTGGTTTTGATTTAATTTCCAAGTTATTGGTAACATGGGAAATAAATGATGATGTATATGTATGTTATGGTGTAGATTTACAAAATATTTAATATCATGGAAATGTGAAATGATGGATGTATGATATGATGTTATATGAAAATGGCAGGTATTTATGTTTGTTAATTGTTTAATTTCCAAGTGTTGTGAAAAATGGAAACTAAGTAAGGTGAAATGTTAATTGAAAACATGGGGGAATTGGTTATGGTAAAGATTGTCAAAGCTAACCTCCAAGGGCCCCATACCCTCGGAGTGCTACCTACATAGCTGAAAAAAGGGACCTCAAGCCGATGTAGTTCTCCCATAAGCTAGGGAAGAATATGATGAGGTAGAGAAATGGGTTAGTAGGTTTTAGGCATGGTTGAGTCTAGGTTATTTGGGTATGATTGAGTTTAGGTCACTTAGGCATGATTGAGTCTAGGTCATGAAGGTAGGGGTGAATTGAGGTCATTGAGGTGTCGAGGGCTTGGTCTATATAGGATAATAAAAAAGTAATGAAGAAGGTGAGTGGTAAGAGGTGAAAAAAGAGCCGCCTAATTGGTAAGAACCAAAACAAATCTACCATACCAAAGATGGGCTTATGAATGTAAGACCCTAAAGGCATTTACATGATTGACTATTCTAAGGGTGAAGAAAGTCTCATGATTACGAAATGTCACATTTGCGGCACATCCCTTGAGTGGGTGGGAAATTAGGGTGAAAAAGTGATAAGGTGAAAGCAGGTTGGTTTTAGCGTAACCTAGTGTGAGACAATATGCTGACTTGGCAAGAGACCCAAGATCATAATAGGAAATTCCATGACAAAAAAGTTAATCTTTTTCATTTTTATTTTGTTTTTATATATTGATCAATGCAGAAGTCTATGTGGATGAGTATATTATCTCCTTGAGGTCTTCGTGAAGCTGATCGATGCGGGAAGCTTTTAAATATTTTTATTTTAGTTTTTGCAAGAATAGTCTTCTTTTGATGATAGACTAAGTATAATACAACTGGATTTGTATAGTTGTCCTTTGAGGGAGAAGTCTATTTATAGTCGTGAGATAGAAAGCATTGATGTCCTTTTGAGGGAGTCATCTTTTTGCTAGAAGTTTGACTCAAGGAGTGAAATCCCATTTTACTTTTGAAATTGTTTTGCTTTTGGACTTTTAAGTCATGGACAAGACTATAGAGAAAAATAGGCTCTTGTGTTTGAAGACAAAACTATAGCACACAAAGGTTAACTATGATGGAGAGGTTTTAAGTGACACACGACCATGGGATTCCATATTTAAAAAGACAAAAAAGTATCCATGAGGATCATGCCATGAGTAGAGACGTGGTACTCATATTGAAGACAAGGTTGAGTGGTAACGGGTAATCACATGATCTGGTTTAGTTGTTGATCCTTAAAAATAGGTAGAATGGAAGGTGAACAGTGCTCAAGGGACAAACATTGAAAAACAAGAGGAGATATATGAATTAATTCAATAGTAGAATGGTCAAAGATACAAGGCATTGAGGGTTCAGGTTCAGGTTTACCTTCAAGAGAAGAAAAACAATAACCACCTGACCCATAGGCATGAGTAACTGTATAAGGTCCAAGCCAATTAGGAGAAAATTTTCCCAGTTTAGTTTTTCCTCTTTTGTTACATGTTGATTTTCTTTCAGGACGAGGTCACCAACTTGGAAGGTTAATTCATGGAAGCATTTGTCATAGGCATGTTTGATATATTTTTGGTATATTTGAAGGTGATCAAGAGCATTAAGATGACGTTCATCTAATAACTTGAGTTGTACCAAAAGGTCTTGGTGAAAGTTATCACCATTGAGCATCTCTTTCGGTGAGATACGAAGATATGGAATATTTACTTCAAGAGGCAAGACAACCTTTGTACCATATACTAGAGAGAAAGGCATAGCCCCATTCAGGTATGAATACTAGTACGGTAAGCCCATAAGGAAAAAGGAATGTGTATGTGTCGATCCTTTCCAGTATCATCCACAATTTTCATAAGAATTTTGTTTAAGGTTTTTTTTTTGGACTCAACTTGGCCATTTATTTAAGGGTAGTAGGGTGAAGAAAAACTGAGTTGAATGCCAAAGGCATCATAAAGCTTCCGTAGAGTTTTGTTTTTGAACTGTTTTCCATTATCAGTGATAAGATGATGTGATACACCAAAGTAAAAAATGATATGATGATTGGTGAATTCACATATTTTCTCAAATTTTGTTGAAATAAGAGGTATGGATTCTACCCATTTAGTGTAGTATTCAAGAGTGGTAATAATCCATTGATGGCATTGTAAAGAATGGGGATTGATTTCTCTAACAAGATCCAAACCCCATTGAGAGAAAGGCTAAAGGTCTTGTGCAACTGTAAGGTGTGACTAGGCATGTGATGAAGATTAACATGTTGTTGACACTTCACACATCATTTGACATAATCACAAAAATTGTAGTTTAAGGTTGGCCAATAATATCCTAGGAGGAGAATGCATTTAGTGACAGCTAAACCACTGAAGTGACCTCCACAAATTCCATCGTGAACTTCCTTGATGGTGTAGGGAATTTTAGAACTTGTAAGGCATCGCAAGAGGATACCATCAAAGCCATGTTTATAAAGAAGGCCTCCCATGATGACATACCGAGAGACACTTTTGAGGAAGGAGAATTTTCCATTGCGAGTAAGGTCTGGAGGTAGAAGTGAAAGGGAAAGGTAGTCAACAAATTTCTTATACCAAAGGTCACATGGGTCAGGTTGAATGGTTCCGATGAGGTTTACGTCTCAAAATAGATAGGAAGGTGATTGCAGCCTTTGTACTGTGATAAATATTTTCGATTCGGAGGGTGAGGCGGGTGTGTGAGAAGTAAGGAAGGCCATGGTATCCGCAAATTTGTTAGTGGAACATGGAGTGGTTTGAAGTTCATAACGGTCAAAGGTAGTCAAAAGTATGTCTACATGATGCTTATACTTTTGAAGTATTTCGTTACGACATTGGTATATACCATTGACTTGATTTACAACCAATTGAGATTCACTAAAGATATTAATTGATTTGATGTCTAAGGCAATGGCAGTTTGAAGGACTAATACAAGTGATTTATAGTCGGTGATATTATTAGTACATTCAAAATTTAGTTTAAAATATACTGGCATAGGCTCACCATCGAGAGGAATGAGGATAAATCCAACACCACCACCACACTGACATTTGGAACAATCAAATAATAAGGTCATCAGTACATGGTATCATCTTACAAGAGGGTAACAATGCATTCATCCGGGAAATACAAGTTACTGGGGATGATTTCCAAAGAGAGGTATGTCTACAAGTTGTTCAATGATAGATTTTTGATGAATGAATTCGAGGTCTAGGTCTGCAAGAAGCATGAGCCAATGTTTAGCATGCTGATGTTAGGGCTTAGCGTACATGTAATGTAAGGGAGTGCTGTATTGGTGACGAAAAAATATTTATGGTTAAGTAGGTAATGAAAAGTTTACTAGCAACAAAAACTAAAGCTAGGAAGATTTTTTTGGCATGGGTGTATCATGTTTCATAATCCTAAAGCGTACAAATTATATAATAAAATGCTTTCTCCCTATTTTTCTCATCGTGATGAGTGAGCATGGATCCTAAGGAATGATCCATAGAATAAATGTAAAGGTAAAATAGTTGGTCATCCTTAGAAGGCGGAATGAGTACGAGATGGTTGGATTAGGTACTATTTTAAGGCCTCAAAGGCTTTGTGGTATTCATCATCCCATTTGAAGGAGATGTCATTTTTGAAGAGATGATGAAATGGGTGACAATGGTTGGAAATATGTGATATAAAATGATAGATTGTAACTTGACTTGCAAACTATGCAATTGGTGAAGGTTAGTAGGTGGAGGAATTTTGAGAATAGCCTTGATTTTAGCGGGATCAACTTCTATGCCACACAAAGAAATGATAAAACCAAGGATTTTTCTTGAGAGGATAGATAAGACACACTTCTTAGGTTGAAGGCAAACACAATACTTGATGAGACAGTCAAAAATGACATTAATGACTATAAGGTGTTTGGATCGATGTTTGGATTTGGCAAGAAGGTCATCTACATAATCTTCCAATATGCAATGTATGATGTCATGAAAGATATAAGTAATAACCACGATATGTAGCACCAACATTTTTTAAGGCCAAAAGACATGACTTGATAGCGAGAAGGTTTCCCGAGGAGTGATGAAGGTGGTTTTGTGTTGATCTTCCGAGCGAGTATTATTTGGTTATAACCCAAGAATCCATCCATGAGTGATAACATCTCATGGCCGACAGTGAGATCAACTAGTTGTTCTATACTAGGTAGAGGGAAATCATCTTTAGGGAAAACTAAATTAAGGTCATGGAAATCCATGCATATGCGGAGTCCTGCTTTGTCACTTTTGTGATAGGAACAATGTTAGAGATCCATTGGGGATAATAAATGGGTAGGATGAAGGAAAGAGAAGGCCTTTGAATTTCTTCTTTGATAAGAAGGGAAATGTGAGGATGTATTTTTCACAGCTTTTGTTTTACGGGTTTGGCTTTAGAAATAGTTATGATATTATGGACCACAATTTTTGGGTCAATACCGGAGGTAATTCAACATAGGACCAAGAAAAATCATTTCTATGATCTCAGAGAAATGAGGTAAAATCTTCATGTTCAGTAGTGTCTAAAGATTGGCCTATCTTTAGAATGTGGGGTCATCCTGAGTGTTAATATTGATTTTGATGGTTGATTCATTTAACATGGTTTACGTTTCAGAAGGTAATGACTGATGAATATAAGAATCTTCCACACAAAGGAAGGCGATAATAGAATCATCATCCTGACATTGAATGACATTAATAGAAGGTGTATCATCATCAATCATGTCAAGATACATGAAGGGAATGGAAGAGGAGCCTCGCCATTGTGTTGATAAGTCATAGGTCCTAGGGAAATGATGTTCATGAAAAAAAAAGTTATGAGGAATGGATTCTAGATCCATATACTTCGTGGGTGAAGGTGGTGAAGTTATTAGATGGGGTGAAGAATATTTTTCATCCTCAAAGATTTTGATGTGATATTTCTTGGAATATGGTTGAAAAAAACAATACTTTTGCTATAGTCATTTTGTTTCCGTGTGGTACATGGGATGACAGTATAATGACCCTATTCATAGAATCCAAATCCAAATCCTTTCCATCCATAGTGGTGGAGGAAAGTGTGGGTGAAGTGGTGGTTGGTGAGGGATTGAAGGTTAGAAGAAAATGGTCATGTTTGGGAAGGTGGATCGGGTGAGTAGGTGGAAGTATCAAGTCCCCATAGGTTAATTTTGTATGAAGGTGAGGAGGACCATAAGGGAAAACCTTTCCTACATGGTGATCATAGCGAGGATGTTGGTGAAGGTTACCATACTCTTGAGGAGTAAGGAATGTGTTGATGTTTGTACAGGCTCTACTCCCCAGAGTGAGACGTTGAAAAAAATCTTCTAAGGGATTGGTAGTTAGTATATGGGTGGCAGGAATAGATGAATCACTAGGTGATTTGGAGGAAGAAGCATTGGTCAGTTGAGAAGTAGAAGGATTAGCAGATGGGTCAGCTGCAGAAGCTATGATGGCAGTGGGAATGGAGGAGGTAGGTGTGGAAAAGGTAGCAACAACATCAGTGGATGGGGCTATGGGTGAAGAAGAAGTGGCGACAGTGGTAGATGCCTTAACTGGTATAAGGACATCATTAGGTCGTATAACATGTTACAGGTTTTGAATGGCAAAGGGTCAACGAGGATGGTATAGTTATGTCCTTCATTTTCAAATTTTACACAACGATGTAAGGTTGAAGGAACACAACCCATGACGTGGATCCAAGGTCAGCCAAGCAATAGGTTGTACTAGAAATCCCCCTCTAAGACATAGAATAGTTCTAAAATGGTATGGGGGCCCACACGAATATGGAGGATGATGGTTTCGAGAGTGGAAGTGATGGCGTCATTGAATGAATGCAGCATAACTGGGTTATTATGCATGTAATTTGAAGGGATGCACATTTGATTGTACACGTGGGAGGAGATGATGTTGATGCTAGCACCGCCATTGATCATAACGTGTTGAATGCAAATATTATCAATATAAATGGAAATGAAAAGGGTGGGATCAAGATCATATGAATTGGAGAGGTATAATCTCGTTGTTAGAGAAATTGAGGAAGATACTTGGTGAGTAGTGGCAGGTGTAGAGGAAGGGGATGAATTGGTGAGAGAAGCTACATGGTGAGGGGTGAGAATGGAGGCCACAGGTGTCGGGTCGTTAGGTAAAACCTCGATGGATTGAAGAACCTCCATGAGGGCCTATCGATGGGATTCAAAAGTTTGAATGAGGTTGTAAAAGGACATTTTTAGAGGGGATTGGTGTAATTATTTTATCATTGTACGATGGGAGACACCATTAGAAATAGGATATGTGGGTCCTCGAATAGTGATTTTTGGTGAAGGTACAAATGATATATTGGGCATTGGATTGGTAGACGGGCTAGTTTATTTCTCCTTTCCTTTGTCTTTTTGGGCACAGTGGCAACTTGAATCATGTTAATCCGAGGAAGAGAGGTGGATGGAGAAGTTTTGTGAAGAAAAGTATAATGACATGATGGAAAAAAACCCAGTGCGGGGTAAGAACCTTATGAAATGAGTAGGTCGCACTGGCATTTTGGTGGGGTTTTGGCTAGTTCTCTTATACAGACCATATTGATCTCAAATTTTTGAGGTGGATAAAATGGTTATGAAGGTGGTGGTGCAAGTCCCTGAATAACTAGTGGGTGAGGATGTGTAGCGATAGGTGGAGGTGGAAATGGGTCCTCATCTAGAAGATCATCATCATCAAATTTTTGTTCAGGAGGACAAAGCTAAAGAAGAATGGTTTTCAAAGTGATGAGGGAAAAATATGCCTCATTAATGCTGATGGGTGTCGTTATTCCATTCATTTAATCAACTCTCTTTTGATGTCATATTCAACCAGGGTTTGTTTAAAGCTATATGCAAAAGAGAAATCTTATCGATCTAGAAATTGATTGTAGGTATTTTGTATTTTATGGGGGATATTTTCAATGTCTTAAGGATTTCTTGGTTAAAACCCTTATTGGAATCAAACTATGAAAACTGTTGGAAGTAAACACACTTTATAGAAATGAATTGCTGGAAATAAACACACTTTGCCTTGGAAGTAAACACACTTTGCAGAAATGAATTGCTGGAAATAAACACACTTTTCCTTGGAAGTAAACACACCTTGCAGAAATGAATTACTTGAAATAAACAAACATTACAGAAATAAACACACAATTGAGAATTCTTGGAAAATGATTGCAAAGAAATAAGAACTTAATCTAGAACACCTGTAGGGACAAGTCTACAACATATTTCAACTTAAGGAATTGAAAGTGATACAAAATTAATAGATCTAAACTATTGCTTTAAAAATATAAATACCAACAAAAATGAGGATCTTGGTTCTTGGAGGAGTGGGCCCTTGCTCCACCTTGAAACAGGATTGAACAACTTAATTTTATCTCAAAATAAAAATGGATATTTTATTGATAAAATGTTCTGTAATACAAAAACAAATTGGATCTGTGTATATCAATCTATATCTATCTCATGTTCTATATCTATATTCCTCTATATCTAACCTAGCTACAAGTTTGTATATATATACTTCTTCCTGGGGTGCATGTATGGCCGTAATTGTTCCACTAATATAATGGAACTAAATCATGCCTAGAATAGATGTTGAATTGGAACATGGCTGGACGTACAATTGTGTGATAATTATCCTAGATCTGTAAGTATGGAGAGTTAGAAGTCTTCTAATCTACTCCTGATTGATAGGATCATTGATTTGAAAAATCATCAACCATTTGGAATAGATTCTTATCAGTTCTGGAACTCTAGAAGAGTTCCAGAACTAAAGGAAATTGTTTCAAGTTTAAGAGAGTTCTAGAGCTATCTGTTGGAATTTTGGAACTAATTCGATAATTCTAGAACTAAGTACTAGAGTTCCAAAACTAAGTCCGGAAGTTCCGAACTAAGTGACAAAGCTTGTGACTATGTAATGGAGTTTGGAACTAAGTTGTATTGATTCAATGCTTCCAAAAACATGTTGACTGCTTCATACATCATTCTTCTACCTGATTGTGACTGTTTATTACAAAACTGAGTTTCCAAAACACTTTGTTAGGAATTACAGAGCTTTTAAACGTTAGAATCATAATCAACAAAATATGGACAATTACATCCTAACTCATATCAGATCAAACAAAAGTCACAAAATGCAGTCAAACTTAATCAAAAGGAGAGTAAGATGAGATCATTTATTGTACATTTAATGGGCATATTCTGGCCTCATCATTTCCCCCATACTTACTTGTTTGTAAGTCCCTTTACAAACTTTACTCTTCAAGTCGAGGTTATATATTATGCATTCCATTTGATTTCTTAGGTCAAATGGTTGGTACTGAATATCCCAATTCTTTAATTCGGATGTACTATACCCTACTCTTGTTTCTACTTTCCTCTGTCATGCATCAAATTTAGTGGGATCTTTGGTTCTCTATTCTGCCATGGTAACATGGGGGTGAGAAAGAGTGGAGGTCTTGTTCTCATTCCCATCCATATGCCTCTGTGTTTTTCATTGATATGAGGAATTATTGTACATAGGGTTTTTTCTCTATGCAAACTCCAAATTAAGTTTGTGGGAGATATTAGTTCCCTTCTTCTCAATGCCACCATGATAAATTCCCATCTTTTCAAACATTCCTCATAAATATCTTCAAAATTTTCCTCTTCATAACTGAGGTGAAGGCATTAATACTTCTTTGCAAATTGGCAAGATAAGGTTCCTTGAACCTTTTGTCAAATGCATGGGATCTGAAATGTGTAGCAAAGGCGGATGGTTTACCATAATGAATCCTCATACGAAACCAAATGAACTAGCCTTTAACAGATGCTCTGACTCCCTTTCCTTCCATGCAATCTGATTTTAGAGAACATAAACAAATGCATTAAGATGACTCTCCCCTATATACAAATTGATCATAAAACCTAAGTTCTTTTCCAACATGAAATTACAAAGATAGAATTCACAGAGAAGATTCTTCTGCTTTGCATTTGCTAAGGAATAGGATGCTGTGAAATCAAATTCATCTTTTATTTCATGTGGGAGGCCACATGCTATCCTTGACAAATGCCAGTGAATGAATTGTTCCTCCAAAAACACACTATATACAAGAGAAGGTCTCCTGCATGCAAGCAATTTCTCACTCATCATGCAAACCATTTGTATTTTCACAAGATATTTAAATTTTCATTTTCTTCTTTGTAAAATGTTTCTTCCCATTCTTTTCTTGATTTCTTCTCTTCTACTATCTTGATTCTCAAGTCCTCATTGGATGTCTTGGCTTCACTGAGTTCTCTTCAAGTATCATCCCAAAACTACCTAAGTGGCCAATAAGTCAATTTAGTTTGTACGAGACTATTGATAGAGCAATATGTTTTCTACGGTATTTTGACATTCTTCTTCTTTCTCCATTATTTGTTGTTTAACTTTTGTCAATTCCTCAGTATTGTCGGTGAGCTGAGTTGATAATTCCTCAATAACCATTTCTCTCTATTCTAATTTAAGTTTGAGAAAATTCAACTCCTCATCCTTGTTATCCATATTTTTCCCCCAACTAAATTGATCAGCCATGACCCCACAAAAGAAGAAGCCAGAGAATTCACATTCAAATCCTACAATCAAGAAATAGAGGAACTCTACAATGGAGTGGCAAGGCTTACAAAAGATCAAACGACCCCATGCAAGAAGAAATTCAAGAAATAACTGCAGTCCGAGTGAACCCGTGCTTCAAACCTAGAAAACACATTACAGGCGGGTTATAAAATGGAGTAGAAGGGTAGGGAAGGAGAAGATAGTGTCAAATAACTAGAGGTTCAAAGGAAAAGAAACGATTAAGGTTTGAAGTGTTCGGGCTTTGCAAATGATTCAAAAGCGAGCCCCAAAATTACCTAAGTATGGAGGAGACAATGGAAGTTGCCAGCGTCCAAGTGGCGCACCTCAAAGATAAAACCAAAGGTAGACCTAAACAAGTGCCAAGCTTCACACATCCGAGCCCCAAAATTTTCAGCTTGGCCATTGAAAAGTCTTCGACTCAATGGAGGGTGCCAAGTGTCTTAACAACGCACATTCAAAAGTGGGACCTTGAGCCGAAAACTCAAATGAGTGCGGGCCTTCCACATGTCTCGAGAATCCAAAAGGGATTGAGTTGGGGGGTTAGATTAAATATTCAAAGCATTGAGATAGGCTAGTGGAGGGTGCAAGTGTCAACACGACACTATTTCATGGGTAAAATGTTGGGCGGGTTTCCAAACAAAGCGCCGGGACGCCACGTGTCCAAGGTCGGACTTTAGCCTGCAAGAAAAGAGACTCAAGAAAATACAAAGAAGCCAAGGATCACATGAAAGCTACCACATGTCAGCCTAGTGTGATTTCAAAAGAGAAAGGAAAGGGTAGAATCTCTAGGTGCGTGAGGCACGTGAACCCGGTATGGAAAACTCTTAAAAATATTACCGCATGACCCAAATATTCAAATGACCATATCTTTTGACTGGAAACTCATATTTGGGTGGGAGAGGACTTTTTGGAAATGTATCAACACCCTCTATGCCATGAAAACATAAAATATCATTCTTAATAGGATTTGGTGGGTGAAATGGGAAAAATCTTCTAGACCATTAATATAGAGCCTGATTTCTCCAACTACCAAATATGATTCAATTTGATCTCATTGGGGAACCAGACATACAGATTTGGGGCAGATTTGAGAAAGGCATTGATTGACAATGGTTGATATTTCAAAGTAGGATTCAATGCATATCTCTAGGTGGTTGAAGTAGGATTCAAAATTTTCCCTCCTCTCTCTCTTATTCTTCCTATATATTATAACATGGGGCATATTCAAAAGGTTGGTCATTGTTTCTCCACTACTCCCCTCTCTCTTTCTTCCTTAGGGTGGAACGTGGATTCTAAGCCTCCTCCCATGGCTCTGTAATGGAATTTTCTTTCCTCTTGCCCACTGATGATGTATTGTGTAACATTTTGGAGCAATAGAATTTGTTTCATGATGCATATGTCCATCCTTGGATTATTTTGTTGTCTCTTCTTACCTCTCATCATTGTAGGGTATTCTATGCATACTATGATGTTCATTGCAGGTCCTAAGAGCTGTGCTTAATGGGTTTTGAAGTGGTGTTTGTGTGAAATCTATCTTTGGTTTATGGTGCATCTTGTCCACCCTCTCCTCTACTCACCTCTCTCCACTTTAGGCGGTCAGGTCTATGATTCAACCACTTCCTTTTCTGGTGTATCACCACTTAGTGTAGGCTATTTCACCCTCTCTCTCTCTATGTCCCCTTGGAATGGTTAGATTAGGATAGAATAGGTTCTTCCTGCACTGGAGTAGCTTATGACAGGTAGATTAGGAAGCAAGAACCGAATTTCTTTGGAGATCCATCTCAAGTTTTACAAGTCCACGGTGTGAGATATGGTCCCATGTTGTGTAATCACACTAAATGCCCCACTTCACATCCAGGCCATTAGGGGGTGTTGTGATTACTGCACTGCGGTTTTGGCATGCGGGGTGGGAGAGGTCTGAAGCACCTTACCACTTCATTTATCATGTTGGAGTGTTCTGTTAAATTAAGCCTTTTGAGGCACATGCAACACATCACGGAAACTCCATCTAGTCAAAATCCCATTATCTCGAGTTGTATATCTTTTCCATCCATTTCCACTCATTTTAATCCATTTTCTTCTTCCACCTCTTTCAATTTCTCCCATTCCATGAGGTTTTGCAATCATGACTTCATTCCCTTCATGGAACTCACACTTATAGCAATGCGAGTTCACCTCAATGCATTTCCTAACTCCTCCAAATCAGCATTATAATTAGATCTAGGACCATTATGCTTACCCATATGAGAAGGTTCAAAGTTAGTTTTTCCATGGACCTTATCAAGAATAAGGGCGCATCCAATGGTGACAACTATGTGGAGAATGCTGATTTATTGCAGAAAATTCAAAAAATGGAGGCTGGCATAGTTCAGTCAAGGGGCATAGCACAAATGAAGGCATTCAAGATTAGTTTTAGGTCACCTTGTCCATGGGAAGGCCCTTTTCCAAGACATTACAACCCTTAGGAGAAGCTTGGCTTCATGGTTGAAGTGCTACCTCAACTTACACAGTGGATTGAGGACATTGAGGCTTATGAGAAAAGTTTGAGACAACCTTGTCAATGGGTAAGTCCACCACCTCTTAGCTCTTCATTTTATCTTCCTCGAGTATTTATCATTTTAGCATGATCAAGAGTCAAGCCCCTCAGTTTCTGCCCCAAGTGTTGGTTTCTCTTCTCCATCCCCTAATCTTCCACATCATCTTAGTTCTTCTACCCTTTTCCCTTCCAAACAGTCATCCCCTCCAAATAAACAAGAAGTTCCACCTCCCCCACCAAAAACAATTGCAAAGATGGTTGAACCCCAACCTGCCACTCCTCTTACTTTCCCAAGTCCATGTTGGGAAGATACTCAAGAATCCAGGACAATAAGGAGCCCAACAAAAAAGAAATAACAGACAATCTAATGAGTTGGGATGCTAAATTTGGGTTTACAAAGATCCCCTTGATGGTCAAGCCAATAAATGAGGTCAAGGTTGAAGAGCTAGTGGTGGCTAAGGCTGAATTTATAGTAGAGGAGGAGGACCATATAGTTTTAGAGGCCCCAAGTGTGGAGCAGGCCATAGAAAAGCCTTCAATTCTTCCTCCCACTTCCTCCCCTTTGAGCTATGATGTTGAGGAAGAGTTTTATCTTTCAAAATTCATGTTTGAGGAAGAGGGAAACCATGGTGAGAAAGTTTCAGGTCAAGAGGACACCATGGAGGAGGTTGAGCACATACAACAGGACAATAATGAGGTAGATTATCTGTTTGACTTGGAGGATTGCTTTGATGGAGAAAAACATGGAGATCACATCATTTTCTACTCCATCATCCATCTTCCAAGCATATGAGCCTTCTACCATGAAGGAGGGAATTCAAGAACAACATCCTATATCTCACAACATACCTCTAGAACCAAGGTTGGAAGATATGAGTCTTCCATGTTCTTCACAAGAGAAGGAAGAAGAACAACCAGTTCCAAGCCCAATTAAAAAGGAGCATATGGAGGTGACCAAGACAAATTCAGAGGCACTGAATCATGAGCCGATTTCACAAGAAAATACAGCCCCCTCTCCCATTCAACCTCTCCAAAATTCTAATTTTTGGAGGATCTTGAACTCATTAGCTTCATGTTTGAAGATAAAGCCTCATATGGTGAAGATAACGAAGATTTTAAGATCACCATGCAAAAGGGAGAGACCTTATTATAGCAGGACAGTAAAGAGTTTGATTTCCTACCAGACTCAAAAGAATGTTTTGATAAGAAGGAGCTAGTTGGAATTGTAATATTTTCTCCCCATCATTCATTCTTCAATCACAAGAGCCTGTTGCCTGGAAGAGAGTGTGCAAGCACAACCTATAGTTTGTAACATGCCTCCTGAATCAAAGTTGGAAGATTTTGATCTTCCAAAATTCACACCTACTACGAGAGGAAGAGAAAGAGTATGAAGTTATCATTCCTCCCACACCATCCATCCATGAGGGTCAGCAAGAAGGATCCATTCTTGGAGTTAGAGTTCAGAACCATGGGTAGATTCAAAAGACAATACCTTGCCCAATCAGATACTTGGCTTCATTGGAGCCAAGGGAGAAGTCAAAACCAGTCATGCCTACTTTAGGGCATGAGGATGAGCATCAAAGTACCAAGGGTCATCATCAACACCTCCAAGAGTCCAATGCCAATCAGCTTGAGGAGGTATTTTCCATTAATGTTGATACCTTGCTGATATGGGTGGAGGATCGGCTTAAAGTCAGTTTTTCACTCATATAGGCAGCCATATTTAGTGTCAAATAATTTGCATGGCTGCCTCTCTTAAGAAAGGGAAGCTACTTCTCCCTGCCTATAACAAGATTTGTTTAGCCCCTTTTCTCTTTGGTTAGTTTAGGAGTAGGAGTAGAATTTGTTTCCAACAGAAGAAGTGCTTGTGCACACTCTACATGTCTCATTTGAGGCATGTATGATTTTTCTTTGTACATAAGTTTTATTCATATTGCTCTAGAGCTACTGAGGCTAGGCCCTTCACTATTCATGGCAGAAGACTCATAGTTTCCTGTAACAGTTGCAAATTTCAAAATAAAACAAATGTAGAGCAACTAAAGAATGTTTTCAAGACATCCCATTTAGGGATAGATGAAAGCCCAGTCAAAACAATTTTCTACTCTTATAAACCTTGTTTCAAGATTTATTATGAAAATTGAGAGTGCGAGATGCAGGAAGGTTTAGGGCCAAGAAAAATTGAAAATCGGGCAATCGAGAGTCTATTTTGAAGGAAGGGTTAGTACCAGGCCATTAATAGTGACTTCATGCCCAATGGATGCTTCAAGGCTCTTTGGTCCCTTCATCTAGTAGGCATATTCCCTACGAGTCACCAAATTGTTATCCATATTTTTCCCCTCAGAAAAATTGATCAGCCATGAACCCACACAAGAAGAAGCTAGATAATTCATGTTTGAATCCTACAATCATGCAACAGAGGAAGTCTACAATGGAGTGACAAGGCATGTGAAAGATCAAATGACCCTGTATAAGAAGAAATTCAAGAAATAGCTCTGTTGAGTGAACCCATGCTTCAAATCCAGCAAATAGATTACAAGTGGGTTCTAAAATGGAATAGAAGGGTTAGGGAAGGAGAAGATAGTGTCAAAGAACCAGAGGCTCAAAGGAAAATAAATGGATAAGGTTTGAAGTCTTCGGGCTGTGTAAATGATTCAGAATGAGCCCCAAAATTAGCTAAGTATGGAGGAGACAGCGGAAGCTGCCAAGTGTCCAAATGATGCACCTCCAAAGGATAAAACCAAAAGGCAGACCCAAACGAGTGCCAATATTCCATGTGTCTAGAGCCCCAAAAGTTGCACCAGCCATTGAAAAGTCTTCGACTCGAGGAGGGCACCAAGTGTCTTAACAACACACATTCAAAAGCGGGACCCTCGACGGAAACTCAAATGAGCGTGGGCCTTCCACATGTCTCAGATTCCAAAAGGTATAGAGTTGAGGGTTGAATAGTTAAAGCATTGAGACAAGCTAGTGGAGGGTGCCAAGTGTCAACACGAAGCTATTTCATAGGTAAAATTTTGGGTAGGTTTCCAAACAAACGCCACGTCGCCGCATGTCTAAGGTCAAACTTTGGCCCCTTCAAGCAAAGAGACTCAAGAAAATAAAAAGAAGCCTAAAGAGCTCGTGGAAGCCACCACATGTCAGCCTAGTGCAATTTTAAAAGAGAAAGGTAGGGGCCAAATCTCCGGTGCGCGAGGCTACATGTGGACCCTAGTACGATAAAATCTTGAAAATATTGCACGCCCGTGACCCAAATATTCAAATGGCCATATATTTTGACTGGAGACTCAGATTTGGGTGGGAGAGGACTTTTTAGAAAGGTCACAACACCCTTTGCACCATGGAAACATAAAATATCTTTCTTAATATGATTTGGTGGGTAAAAAATAGGAAAGCATCTTCCAGGCCATTAATCTGAGCCTGATTTCTCCAACTACTAGATCTTATTCAATTTGATCCGTGGGAACCAACCTCTTGCCCAATGATGATGTACTATGTAACATTTTGGAGTAATAGAATATTTTTTTTGATGCATCTGTCCATCCTTGGCTTATTTTGTTGTCTCTTCTTACCTCTCATCATTGTAGGGTATTTTGTGCATACTTTGATGTTCGTTGTAGGTCCTAGGAGATTTTCTTAATGGGTTTTGAAGTGGTGTTTGTGTGAAATCTATCTTTGTTCCTGTGGTGCATATTTTCCACCCTCTCCTCTTCTCACCTCTCTCCACTTCAGGTGGTTAGGTCTATTATTCAACCACTTCCTTTTCTGGTGTATCACCGCTTAGTGTAGGCTCTTTCACCTCTCTCTCTCTCTCTGTCCCCTTGGAATGGTTAGATTAGGATAGAATAGGTTTTTCCTACACTGGAGTAGCTTGTGGCAAGTAGATTAGGAAGCAAGAACCAGCTTTCTCTAGAGGTCCATCTCAATTTTTTCAAGTCCCATAGCTTGAGAGATGGTCCCATGTTTTGCAATCACATTGAATGCCCCACTTCACACCTGGGCCATTCATGGGTGTTGTGATCTTGCATTAATAATCCTTTTTTCTAAGAACGAGTTTTTCTCTAGACAAAAACAAAGCCTGTTTAACCTCTTGTTTTCTTCTTTCTTTGAAATTTCTTGGGGAGTTGAGAATTCTTCTTCTACTAAAGAAATTTACCTTTTCGTCTCCAAGATGCCAACTCTTCTTCTTCATGTGATAATGCTTCCAGTTCACCCAATTCTTGAAGAACTTGTTCTTCAAATCTCTCATCTTCTTTTTCTATCTTTGTTTGGCTTGGTCTAGGAGGAGTCATGGCCATGCTGCCAAAAATATCAGTAGCTTCCTTTTCCATCCCTTCTTGATCTTTCATTTCCTTCAAAATTTCTCTAGACCTTTTATGAATTTTCCTTCTTTAAGGAGCCTCAAAATGTATAGAAATGGGTTTCCTCCTAGAGATTATTTTGATTTTCACCTCTTGCTCTTGCCTCAATGAACTATCACTATTAGAGATAGATATTAGATCTCCTGTAGCTACTGTCAGAGGAAGGAATTTCTTCAAGAGGCACTGATAGGTTTTGTAGTTTTAGTCCTTCTTCCATATCTTCTTCTTTTTGGTATTTCCTCTCCACCTAGTTCTTTCTTTTCCTCTATAGTGGCATTAATTTCCAAATTACTTGCAGGAGTAGAAGGAGTTGCTATCACTCTCCTGAGAATATTAGGCTTTGCTTAAACTTGCTAAGAAATTTCTCCCACATTTCCTCTCCATTTTTCTTCAAAAGGAAATGGTGCTGACACACTAAATGCACTAACCCATGATGTCTGATTGTTCCCACACCCTAGGAATACCTCTGGGCCATTGTATGGATGGAGTCAAAAAGAAACCCCAGAAGGTTTACTATATATTTTGGTTTTGTAGCTCCATATCTAAGGTATATGAGGATCTTCAAAACTTATCTTCCTACTGACCCGAATTGACCATCATAGGTTAAATACTTGACTATCCAAAATGCCACTCTATCAAAGGGTTTGGGAAAACTGGCCCTTTTGACCCCTTTTATGATTTTCTTCATGTTGTAAATATATTGGGGTTCAACTTCCCCTTTTTCAGCAGGGTTTCAACCAAGTCTTTTAATGTCCCTCTGGCAAGGTTTGGGACATGCACAATTGGCACTCCAGATACATTACTTATTGTATTCACAGAAAAAGGAATAACAACTTTTCTAACCTTTGTCCTAGATTTCTCTAAATTTATAATGAAATCTCTTACCAATTCACCATTATACTTGGGGAAATTTCTAGAAATTCCAGCCATCCTGCTTGATGAAAGATAGTTACCACTTCTTCATATGTAATGAGTTGGGTATCATCCTATGGTTCTGAATTCTTTTTAATCCCCATGATATAGAGGTGATTAAAATTTTTTCTCCTTTAACCTTGTGTGGGTTGGCTGAAGAACTCTTCACTTAGCTACTGAAACTGATGAATTTAGCTGTGGAATTACTGTACTTAGCTGCAGAACTTCTGTGTTGTAGCTGTGGAATGCAAACCTAATTCACTGATTATTCCTTGAATTTTCTCTGCAACTAGTTTTCACTTTTTGATTCCACACTAATGATAACTCATTATAACTATGCTACCAATTTATTCTATTAATATCTTTCTCATGATTACTCACTTTTAATCATGATGTACAATAGATGACTCATCATATCAACTTTCAAATCAAATCTAATCACACATGTGAACATTTAATCTAACCTTTAATAATTTAAAGATATAATTACCATCCTTGATAATGTAATCCCTCCTTTCATGATGACTCATCATTCCTAAAAAGTGAAACAAAGGAAAATGGTTAGAAAAATAGCTAGAATTCTAAAGATTTTTTATTATTATTTTGAATTAGCCATTTATTTGAGAAGATCAACTGCCATTGTTGGTTTTCAATTGATCTCTGAGAGAATTTTTTGGGGAAGAGAACGCCATTTACTAGTTTTCATTCTCTTTCCTTTATGTTGAATCTATCCACCTGATTATTTGATCATTTTGGAAGAACTGGGTTATGATCAAATTCTTTATCTTCTTCTATCGGCTCAAGAATTCATCCTTTCCAGGAGGATTCCTATAAAGCTTTAGCCTATGACCATTGACCAAAAGTTTTCTTTTGCTTCCATCAATGGGAAGTAACTAAATAGAACAATTTTCAAATATTTGTTCAATCTGATAGGGTCCCAACCATCTGGTTCTCAATTTTCCTTTGAATTGTTGGTACTTAGAATCAAACAACAATGCCCAGTCCCCTACTTTGAATTTCCTTTTCTTGATATGTGTATCATGAAATTACTTCCTTTGATATTGGATTATCTCTATCTTCTGAAGTGCTTCCATCCTTAATTCATCTAACTCATTGAGTTGAAGGATTCTCTCCTTTTGAGTTACATCAACTCAATACCCACCTTAACTATTGTCCTCAATGTTTGTAGTTCAAACTCAATAGGAAACAAGGGATTTTTCCCATAGACTAACTCATATGGTGAAAACCCTGTTGTAGTTTTCCAAGTTGTATTATAAGCCCAGACAACTTTAGGTAGTATCTTTACCCAATCTCTTCTTCCTGCTTCAACTGTTTTGGTAAGGATGTTTTCCAATTCCTTGTTCATTACTTTAGGTTGTCCATTTAATTGTGGGTGATAGGGAGATGACTTCCTATGATTGATCTAATAATACATTGTGAAGGCATGGATCATATTAGACATAAATTGTGGTCCCTGATATGAAACTATGCTCCTTGGTGCTCCAAACTTTACCATAATTCTGTGCCAAAGGAAATCAGCAACTGCTTCTTCAGTGGCATTTGTTAAAGCCTACACTTCTGCCCACTTTGTCACATAATCAGTACACACAAGAATATGTTCCTTCCCTTGTGAAGAAGGACTAAAGGGACCAAAAAATCCAACCCCCATCTCTCAAATGGTTCAATCACTACTTGAGGTTGCAGAGGCATTTCATTGGTAAAGGTTGGTTGTCCCATCCTTTGACAAGGATCACACTACCTGATATATTTCTTCACATATTTGTACAGAGATGGCCAATAATAACTAGTGCCAAGTATCTTGTGAGCTATTCTTTTCACTGAATAGTGTCCTCCACTTGGTTCATCATGACATGCCCGAAGGATGTCAAATATTTCATCTTCTCTTACACACCTATGTAAAACCAAATCAGGACCACATTTAAATAACATTCCATTTAACCATTTGAATTATGCACTGGTTTTGATTAACTTATTTATTTGTTTCTTGGTGAAAGAAGGAGGAAACTTCCCTGTTGAAATATAATTTTCCATATCAGCAAACCATGGTGTATCAGCTGAAATAAAAATAATTGTTCATCTAGAAAGTTTTCCTTGACTGGATCTTGCTCCCTGTAGTGGTTAGTCTTGACAAGAAATCAGCTACCACATTAGATTTACCTAGATTATCCAAAATGGTAATATCAAATTCTTGTAAAAGCAATAACCATCTAATTATTCTATCTCCAACCATTGGTTTGTTCATTAAATAATTAATTGCTGAGTGATCTATATGTACAAATATTTTGTACCCTTTAATGTAATGTCTAAAATTATTAATTGCATAGATCACAACAAGAAATTTTTTTTTCATCTTTTTGTCCCAAAACTAGGTGAGGGTGTAATTTCTTTCGATTGGGAGTAAGATTTTGGTGAAATCTACAAACCAATTAAATTGCAAAAACAAATTAAAGCTTGTTGTGATTTTTATTAATATAAAATGAAGCATTCTGATGGGGGTTTGAAAGAGAAAGCTGCAATATTTATAGATATTGGATAGCTTCTATATCTTCCATAATACATGGAACAAATCTCCTAAACAAAGCATCAAAATATCCATGCAGTTAATAGCTCTCCTATAGTTTTATCTTTGGTCTTTAGCAAAGGTACAACATGGACATGATTGGTTTTATTTTATTGTATCCACTAAAGCCATCCAAGAAGGAAAAGTATTGTTTACACGAAAGGTTGTCTAAGACTTGATCTATGAATGGTAAGGGAAAATTATCTCTCTTGTGACTTTGTTCAGTTCCCTATAGTCAACACAAATTCTCCATTTTCTGTTCTTTTTAGGGACAATTACAAGAGGAGACATCCACTGGCTATCTGAGATAGGGTAGATAAAACCTACTTATAATAGTTTTTCAATTTCTTGTTTGACTATATCCCTTAAGGTTGGATTTATCATTCTCTGAGGTTACCTAACTAGTTTAATGTTTTTAGTATAGATGTGATGAGTACATATACTTGGGTGGATTCCTTTCATATCTTTGTAATCCTAAGAAAAATATTTAGTATGATCTTTCATAACATCAAACAATTTAGCTTCTTCATCATTCTTCAACCAACTATTAATATTCAAAATTTACCTGGTTGAATTTCAACATGTTTGGTTCTAGTGTATGATGAATTGATTTTTGAAATGGTTCCATTAAATTATTTAGTGGAGATGCATGTGGCAACAACATATAATATATAGCAACATCTCCAAAATTTCCTTGAGACAAAATGTTGGACAAGGGATAAGTAAGAAGAATTATGATACTTATCTTGTTGTAGGTCGAACTCTTCATCACTGCTTTGCTTTCCATAAATTATTCATCATCTCCTAATATATGTGAAGTTGAAGCTACATATTATTCCTCTCCCCAAGAGAAATATCATTCCTCGGAGTGAAATTATCTTCATTTATAGGGAATTATTGTTGGTGTGGTTCCAGAACTAACTGTGATGGTTCCGGAACTAACTGTGATGGTTCCGAAATAGATTCTATAGGTTCTAGAACTAATTTCATAGGTTCTAGAACTATTCCCGACTACTCCAAGGATGATTGGTGTACATTCAATGGTGGGTTAATCATATCTTCTATTTCTCATACGTGATCCTGCAATGTGATCATGGCCAATGAAGAAATTTTTTTCTCATTAATATCAGGATTATCAACCCATAATTGCTCTTGATTATCATTAAAAGGTCATGCAGAGGGATATAATGAAATTTTCTTAGAACTCTTACCATTTGAAATAGTCATATCACTGACTTGCAATCAATTAAGGTAGTAGTCATGTAGCTAACCATGGTCTGCCCAAAATAATGGGATAACCAAGTGTTTTACCTTTCGGTTGCAATATAAGGAAGTCAACTGGATACTCCCATGACTCCACCATAACTACCACATTTTCAATAACTCCTCTAGGTTTTTCTACAGACTAATCTACCATATGCAATATGGTGTTAGTAGGTTGTATACCTGTTAACGGAAATGTTTTTAGAGTGTTCATTGTCATTACATTTATAGCTGCTCCTAAATCAACCAAAACATTATGTATATCTTTATTCCCTATATAAACGAAATAATAGGGCTTCTAAGATCTCCATATTTGGGAAGTAGGAGCTTTCCTACTAATAAATCAACAAGTTTCCCATCTACCTTAATAGTCTTGGGGTACTGCTTCTTTCTTCCAAGCCTTTTCAAACATAGCATTTTGATTAATTTGTTCAATTCTAGAATGTCCTTAATAGCTTGTAGTAGTGGTATTTCAATATTCAGTCTCCTTAGTTCTTGCACCAATTCAGATTCCTTGATTTCTATAGCTTCTTTAAACCTCTCTGGAAATGGAGTTTTAGTAGAGTTTCCTTCTAGTTCCTTATCTCTTTATTTTTCATCTTTCTTGGGGGAAACTAGACTAGGGTTTCAGTTTCTTCTGTCATTTCAGTGATGAAAACAGGTGGACTGCTAACTATTTTTCTAGATCTAGTTTGTATATCCTTACAATCCATGGCATTTAGATCAATTGATTTTTCTAGTTTTGTTCCATAGATAGGATTTGTTTGTTTGTTTCATGGGTTTGCTATTGGTTGTGCTGGTAATTGTGTTTGGACTACATTTTTAGTTTGTGAATTTTTTTCTAGGGGGCCCATTATGGCTTGTTAATTCTGATTAGGATATGTTTTCCCTTGAGCATAATTACTAGGGCCCCATCTAGGTTGTGACCAAGAATACTGGTTATTTTGACCGGTCCATGGTTGTTGATGTCCTTGAGCATACCAAGATTGACCTACCCAATCCTAGGGATTCCAAGTTGGCTGAGGGGCCCAAGGTGGTTGTTCCCAACTTTGTGGTACTATTTGAGCAGCCCATGGCATCATCCAAGGGTTAGGAGATGACCTTGGCATGAACTATCCTTGGATAGGTTATCTTTGGACAAAATTTACTTCTTCTAATGTGTTGGTTTGTTTGAGTTGATTCTTTAGGAATGGAAGAAGAGAACAAGCATGAATATCATGTTATTTAGATTCATAGATAAGACATACTTATGATTTATCCAAAGGACATTCCCTTATTGCATGTTTCTTCTGCATCTAGGACAATACATGGCTAATGGTTCAATTTTGGCAATTTTCTTTAGCTTGTAATCCATCCATAGTAGAGGTTAATTGAACTAAAATGTTTGTTTTAAAGTTTTCTAATTCATCCATTAGTTTGTTCATATCTGGATTCAAAATTTTCATTGATTTTCCCTTCCTAGGTCCACCCCTTATTCTGGAATAGCTTCTACAAATGTCTTTAATTTCATTCATCCTTAATTGATCAATGTTTCCACCTCCTATCAAGTTAAGAGCTTCCCTAGATTCATCTTCCAAACCTTTAAGAAAAATTGTTTTACTCAACTCTTCTTGAAGTACAAATCCACATCTTTTACTCACAAAGAGGAATTTGTCCAAATAATCTTCTATATTCTCATCCTCCTCCTACTTGATTTTGAAAAACTCTTCCTTCCTATTTCTCCCTCTACAATAATCTTGATATTTGTCTAGGAAGGTAGTTTCCATTTGTGCCCAAGTGGTAATAGAGTTGGATGTTAATCCCATGAACCACCTTATTGTTGCATCCTTCAAAGTGGATGGAAACAACTTGATTTTCTAATTATTTGTTTTGTAGTCATAGGTCTGATATAGTACCTTAAACTCAAATAGAAATTAGTCAGGGTCTTTAGATGAAATCCCTCTAAATATGGGTAAATTTACAAGTGAAATAATTTTCATTGGTGTATCATCATCATCAAATTAAATTGGATAAGTAAAGGTCCTATCAAGTACCCTTTCATCTTCTCATGCCATTTCTGAAGTATTTTCTAAATTCTTCTCCCAATCAATGTGGTATGTGATCTGCTTTAGGGAAGGTGAAAAATCAAGAGTAGGAGGTTGACTACTTAATTGAGAATCAAAACTTACCCTAAATGGATCTTGAGAAATAATCCTTCTCCTAAAAGTTCCACTCCTTCTGGTGATTGATCCAAGAATTCCAAAGGTGGAAATTCTACTTCTTGTCTTATAGGGGATAATGGTGCCTCCAATTCTTGGTCAAATTCCTTATTTAAACTAGAGGATGATGTTAATTCTTGTTCAGATATTTTTGGGATAAATCTACCCTTGGAGTCTCTTGGTCTACTCATAAATTTTGTGATAGCTTAGGGAAGATTTCTTCAATTACTAAATGTATGATTGTTGCTCTTGTTGACACCTAATTAGAAAATTATAACTAGTGGGTCCCTAGAAATGGTGCCAAAAATGATGGGTGTCATTATTCCCTTCATTTAATCAACTCTCTATTGATGTCATATTCAAACCAGGGGTGTGTCTAAATCTATATGCAACAAGAAAAATCTTAGCGATCTAGTAATTGATTGTAGGTATTTTGTATTTTCTGGGGGATATTTTCAATGTCTTAAGGACTTCTTGGTTAAAAACCTTATTGGAATCAAACTATGAAAACATGTTGGAAGTAAACACACTTTACAGAAATGAATTGCTGGAAATAAACACACTTTGCCTTGGAAGTAAACACACTTTGCAGAAATGAATTGCTGGAAATAAACACACTTTACCTTGGAAGTAAACACACCTCGTAGAAATGAAATGAATTACTTGAAATAAACACACAAAAATGATTGGAAAATGATTACAAAGAAATAATAACTTAATCTAGAACACCATTACAGGACAAGTCTACAATAGATTTTAACTTAAGGAATTGAAAGCGATACAAAATTAATAGATCTAAACTATTTCTTTAAAATATAAATACCAACAAAAATGAGGATCCTGGTTCTTGGAGGAGTGGGCCCTTGCTCCACCTTGAAACAAGATTGAACAACTTAATTTTATCTCAAAATAGAAATGACTATTTTATTGATAAAACGTTCTACATTACAAAAACATGTTGGATCTGTGTATATCAATATATATCTATCTCATATTCTATATCTATATTCCTCTATATCTAACCTATCTGCAGGTCTGTATATATATACTTCTTCCAGGGGTGCATTTATGGCCATAACTGTTCCACTAATACAATGGAACTGAATTGTGCCTAGAATAGATGTTGAATTAGAACATGGTTGGATGTATACTTGTGTGATAATTATCCTAGATTTGCAAGTATGGAGAGTCGGAAGTCCTCTAATATGTTCCCGATTGATAGGATCATATATTTTACAAATCAATGGCCATTTGGAATAGATTCTTATCAGTTTTCGCAACTCTAGAAGAGTTCTTGAACTAAAGGAAATCATTCCAGGTTTAACCAAGAGAGCTCCGGAGCTATCTGTAGGAGTTTGGAGCTATCGCAAGAGTTCGGAACTAATTCGATAATTCTAGAACTAAGTTTGGAACTTTTGGAACTAAGTGACAAAGCTTATGACTGTGTAATGGAGTTATGGAACTAAGTCTGTCAGTTTTGGAACTAAAGCGTATTGATTGCAATGCTTCCAAAAATATGCAGACTACTTCATACATCATTCTTATACCTGATTATGACACGATTTATTACAAAACCAAGTTTCCAAAACACTTTGTTAGGAATTACAGAAATTTTAAATGTTAGAATAATAATCAACAAACATGGAAATTACATCCTAACTCATATCAGATCAAACAAAAGTCACAAAATATAGTCAAACTTAATCAAAAGGAGAGTAACATGAGATCATTTATTATACATTTAACAAGCATATTCTGGCCTCATCAAATGTGCAATGAATGATCTCATTTTACTTCCCTTTTAATCAAATTTGACCGTATTTTGTGGATTTTGTTTGATCTAGTATAAGTTAGGATGTAATTGTCCATATTTTGTTTGATTTAGTTCTAACGTCTAAAAATCCATAATTCCTAACAAAATGTGTGGAAATTTAGTTTTTGAATGAACAGGTCATATTTGGTCAAATAAGTGAAGTGTGAAGCAACCAACACCTTTTTAAGGAAATTGGCTAGAATGCGGCTTAGTTCCGAACTCCAACACTTAGCTCCAGAACTCCATCACTTAGCTCCGGAACTCTATCACTTAGCTCCGAACTCTATCACTTAGTTCTAGAACTCCAACACTTAGCTCTAGAACTTTTGTAGTTAGTTCCGAAAGGTTTCCCTTTGGTTCTGGAACTTCTCCAAAGTTCTAGAATCAATGGGAATATTTTTATTCTATCAAAATCTGGTTATAGAGAAATTAATGGGCCCTCCAATCAAGAACAAATCAACAAATTTCTGGTTCTTCACACTCTAGAAATATGTATGTAAAACCAACAATTGTATGACCATCTAGTTTTCTAAATTTCATATCTACTTTGGGAACTATTTGGTATCACTAGAACCTATAGGTGGATAGATAGCTATTAAACACTCATGATTATAAATTCATCTTTGGATGAAGAAATATATATAAAGAACTGAAGATAGATAAAAGAGGATGATATAGATATACAAACATATACACAGTTAAGTTTTGTAAGACAAAACAATTCAATAATAAGATAGCCATTTCATTTTGAGAGTATCATACTTTGTTAACTCTTGATTCAAGGTGGAGAAAGGGCCCACTCCTCTAAGAAACAAGATCCTTTATTTATTGGTATTTATATCTTCAAGAAATTTGTGTAAATATGTTAATTAGTAGTTTTGTAAGTACTTTTGATTCTTAAATTAAAATCTGTTACATAAGTTATTTATCATCCCTACAGGTGTTTTAGTGTACGTTTCTATTTCCTTAAAATCATTTTAAACAATCTTTCCAAAGTGTGTTTATTTCCAGTAGTGTGTTTCATTCTACAAAGTGTATTTATTTCCAACAATTTGTTTCATTCTGTAAAGTATATTTATTTCCAGCAGTGTGTTCAATTCTACAAGATTCGTTCATTTTCAACAATGTGTGGTTATTTCAGCAAGTTTCTTATAGGTTATATTTAATAAGGATTTTCCAGGAAATATTAAAGACACTTTAAAACCCCCCAAGAAAAATAAAAATAATAAATATCTACAATCAATTACTAGTTCACTAAGATTCTTCTTATTGCATATAGCTTCAGACACACCCTAGTTTGAATATGACATCACCCATGAGTTGATTAAATGAAGGGAATAATGACACCCATAACTTTTGGCACCGTTTCATGGAACCCACTAGTTAGAATTGTCTAATTAGGTGTCATACATGGAAAAATATTCCCTACGTTATCATTAAATTTATGAGTAGACCAAGAGACTCAAAGGGTAGATTTCTCCCAAAAATATCTCAACAAGAATTATCAACATCCTCTAGTTCAAATAAGGAAGTTGAGCAAGAATTAGAAGCACCATTGTCCCTTGTAAGACAAGAAGCATAACTTCCCCATTTGGAATTTTTGGATCAAGCACCAGAAGGAAGTGGAACTTTTAGGAGAAGGATTATATCCCAAGACCCACTTAGAGAAAGTTTTTATTCTCAATTGAGCAGGAAACCTCCTACTCCTGAATTCTCATCTTCTCCAAAGTGGATCACATACCACATTGAATGGGAAAAATATCTAGAAGATACTTCAGATATCACATGAGAAGCTAAAAGAGAACCTGATAGGACTTGTACTTATCCAATTCAGTTGGAGGATGATGATACACCTATGAAGAATATTTCACCTGCATAATTTCCCACATTTAGAGGGATTTTATCTGAGGAGCCTGACTAATTTTTGTATAAATTTAATTTTTTTGTCATACCTATGACTATAAAATAGAAAATAAAAAACTCAAGTTGTTCCCATCTACTCTGAAAGATATAGCAATGAGGTGGTTTATGGGATTAACATCCAATTACATTACCACTTGGGGAAAATGGAAACTTCCTTCTTAGAAAAATATCAAGACTATTGTAGAGGGAGAAATAGGAAGGAATAATTTTTTAGGATCAAACAAGAAGAGGATGAAAATATGGAAGATTATTTAGATAGATTCCTATTTGTAACTAAAAGGTGTGGATTTGTACTTCAAGAAGAGCTAAGAAAAATCACTTTTCTTAAAGTTGGATGATAAATCCTAGGAAGCCCTTAATTTAATGGGAGGTGGAAACATCAATCAATTGAGAATGAATGATATTAAAGACCTTTGTAGAAGTTATTCAAGAGCAAGGGGTGGACCTAGGAATGGGAAAACTGTGAAAGGTACAAATCTAGACATGAAAAAATTTATGGATGAACTAGAAAAGTTTAAAACATATATCCTACTTCAATTAACTTCCACCATGGATGGATTGCAAGCCAAAGTAAATGCTAATATTGAACCATTAGCTATGTACTATCCTAGATGTAGAAATAATCATGCAATAAGAGATTGTCCTTTGGATAAAACATAAATATGTCTTATTTGTGAATCTAGGGAACATAAAGTTAATACTTGTTCTCTTCTTCCATTCATAAAAAATCAGCTTAAACAAACCAACACTTCATCCACGACATAAGAAGTAAACTTTGTCTAGAGATAACCTAGTCAAGGGTAGTTCATACCAAGATCTATTCCTAATCCCTTGATGATGCCATGGGCATCTCAAAAATACCAAAAAATTGGGGACAACCACCTTGAGCCCCTCAACTAACATGGAATCCCCAATATTAGGTAGGACAAGCTTGGTATGCTTAAGGACACCAACTACCATGGTATGGTCAAGGTAACCCTTATGCTTGGTCATAACCTATATGTAACCCTAATAATTATGCTCAAGGGAAGAAATATCCCAACCAACATCAACAAGCCATAATGGGTTCCCTAGCGCAAGGTTCACAAACTAAAAATGTGGTTCAAACACAAATACCAACACAACTAGTGGCTAATCCCAAAAACAAACAAATAACCCATATCTATGGAGAGAGAGAAAGAAAAACTAGTTGATCTTAATGCCATGGATCAGTAAGGATATTTAAACCAGATTTGACAAAATAATTAATAGTGCACCTATTATAATTACCGAGATGTTAGATGAAACTGAAACCCCTAGTTCAGTTATTCCTAACATTGATGAAAAAGAAAAAGAGAAGCAACTAGATAACAATTCTACAGAAACTCCATTTCCAAAAATATTTAAGGAAGTTATTGAGACCAAGGAATATGAAATAGTGCATGAATTAAGGAAATTAAATATTGAAATACCATTGTTGCAAGAAATCAAGGACATTCCTAAATTAAACAAATTAATCAAAATGTTATGCTTGAAAAGACCTAGAAGGAAGAAGTTGTACCCTAGAACTATTAAGGTAGATGGTAAAATTGCTGATTTATTAGCAGGAAAACTCTTACTTCCCAAATATGGAGATTTTGGAAGCCCTATTATTTCTATCTCTATGGAAACCAACATATACATAATGTTTTGGTTGATTTGGTAGAAACTATAAATGTGATGACAATATACATTTTGAAAACATTACCATTGATAGGTATACAACCTACTAACACCATATTACAGATGGTAGATCAGTCGGTAGCAAAAATAAAAAGGGATCATTGAAGATGTGGTAGTCTTGGTGGAGTCATGGGAGTATTCGGTGGACTTCCTTATATTACGACCAAAAGGTAAAACACTTAGTTATCCCATTATTTTGGGTAGACCATGGTTATCTGATTGGTGCCTTAATTGATTAGAGATCAAGTGATATGATTATCTCCAATGGTAATAATTATAAGAAAATTTCCCTATATCCTTTTGCATGACCTTTTATTGATAATCAAAAACAATTATGGGTTGATGATCCCGAGCCTAATAATTTTTATTTGTCTTTTTTGGCTATGATAGCATTATGGGATCATGTATGGGAGGTGGAGAATATGATTAATCACCAATGGATGATCACCAATTATCTTTGGAACAATCGGGGATAGTTCCGGAACCTTTGGAATTAGTTCTAGAACCTTCGAGTAATTCATAACCTTCAGACTTAGTTCTAGAACCTTCAGAATTAGTTCCAAAACATTCATACTTATCTCCAGAACCACAACAATTCCATGTAGATGTAAATAATTTCACTCAAAGGAACATGATTTCTCTTCGGCGGGGCAGAAATAGCTACGGAATTAGTAGCTTTAATCTTAAAGATATCAGGGAATAGTAAGGAATTTTTGGAAAACATCAATGATGAGGAGTTTGACCAATGACAAGATAAGTATCATAACTTTGCCTACTGTCCTTTATCCAATATTATTTCTCAAGGGAACTTTAGAGACATTATTGCATATCATATGTTGTTACCATATTTATGTTCACTAAACACCCTAATGAAACCTTTTCAAAAAATCTAGTTCATCACACACTGGAACCAAACAAATTAATATTTAACTAGATAAAATTTTGAACATTAATAGCTGGTTGGAAAATGATCAAGAAGATAATTTTTTTGATTTCTTGAAAGGTCGTACTAGAGATTTTACTTGGGACTATAAATACATGAAATGAATCCATTCAAGTATTTATACCCATCACATTTATAATGAAAATATTAAACCGCTTAGGCAACCTCGAGAAGGATCAACCCACCTTGAGGACATACAAGCAGAAATTGAAAATCTATTACAATTAGGCTTTATCTACCCCATCTCAAATAGTTAGTGGGTGTCTCCTCTTGTGATTGTGTGTGCAAGTATATCAAATGAAGCAAGAACTACCACCTAAAATAGTTCTACAATTTAGCTAAAATAAAGCATAAACACCATCAAAATAGAGAACTAAGAAAGATCTAAACTAACATTATAACTTTGAAAACATGAGATCAAAACTATGCATGCTATTTTAACATCTCTACTCTCCTAGATTACCAACAAGAATGAATGGACCTATTTAGCTCCAATGGCAATCAAAATTGCTTTGTTTGATCCTTAAAGAATGCAAGAATAGGAAGCTTTAGCTCTTAACAATGGTGACCTCTCAAGAAAACAAAAGGCAAGCTCTTAGTCTCTTTGTTATATGCTTTGCATTTTCTCTCTTAAGAAGTTTAGGTGTAAGTAAAAAGGTAGGTGGAGGGCTCTTTATATAGCCCAAAGGATAAAGGATTCAACACATTCTCATGAATGTGGGATAAAGGTAAAACATGATTAGGAATGGATAAGGTTGCTTTATTAAAGGTAACCTTACTTTAGAAGGGTTTAATACATGTTTAGCAAGTCATGGGAGTTGGGGGGTATTTTAATTAATCAAAGGTGATTAATTAATAGGTAGGTGTAAGCTTATAGAAGCCATTTAGAAGAATATTAGTGCGATTCAGGCTATTAGAAAGGGATTAAATCAATTTAATATCGATTTACTAGTTTAAATGAAGGGGAAGACTAATTAATTAATAATAATTAATTAATCAAGATAGAGGAAGTGATAATTAACGGAAGGTCATTAATTAGGCTGTTAGCTGGGTAGGTGACTTAATCAATTAGCGTATTGTAATTAATTGATGACAATTAGAGGGAATATGAGCACTTTTGATGATATGTCATCTATTTGTGGAAAAGGAGATAATTAGCGCAATTTAAGTATTTAAATTGCTTGGGCGTAATTATAGGTGTCTACATTTGCCCCTCTTTGGGGTGGCGTAAGTGACGCCACTTCAAAGATAGTAGAGACAAATAAGAAATTTTGAAGGGATAGGAGAAAAATTAGTAGGAGGGAGAAATGCCCCCTCGAGTGTCGATGGGGTGATGAAAGAAGTCGATCGACGATCGAAAAAGGTGAGATATAGATAGAAGAATGGGAGGAGGCAAGATGCCCGATGAGAGAGAAAATTAGGGGTGAAAGGGAAGTGAAGTAGAAGAAATGAGGAAGAGGGGAGAGAAGAGCTTAGCCTCTAGCCGTTATTTATTTGGAACAAATTTGATGTCATCATATTGCCATAGGAACTACATCATCGGTCCTTATGAAAAATATAAGCATACGACAAAGGTAGAATGACATGAAAAGCCATAATACGAACAATTGTCCATTTATTGAAAACACTAACTCCATGCAACATACAAAATGCAATGCAATACGAGAAAGTGAAAGATGCCTAACTCCATGCAACATACAAAATGCAATGCAATATGAGAAAGTAAACAAGCTAAACTAACAGAGAAACATAATGTAATGTTTTTATTATCAAGCTTCAATTACGACCTGTGTGAATTAATGACAAGGGTTGATGATGGTGCCCCAAGCAAGGATACATGCGAGGGGAATAACGAGGACACTTGGGTCCGATGGAAAAGCAATGTGCACTATGAAACAGTACCAAGCAACTCGTTGTGCCCCAAAGTACATGATGAAGTAAGCAAGCCTAGCTTTTGTTGATGGAGGTAGATCAAGATGATCCACAAGTCACACACATGAACAAGTGAGAACCAAAGAGTGACATTTTGTAGGATGATTTTCAATTTTTAGAAGTTTTCTGAAACATATTTGAATGTTTTTGATGATTTTTCTAACATATTTGAATGTTTTGGTTGATTTTAAAAGTTTTATGAAACTATGTACAGGAAGATAAGGAAGCGTGGATGCCCCAATGATAGATGGGATGTACAAGGGCATAAGGCCACGTGTGTATGAGAAAGGTGAAGATGCAAAAAAAATTCCCAATGATTAGGTGGGAGTATTCAAAGGTAAACTCTTCATAGGTAGAAGTGGGACCCAAGGCCATTATGGATAGGTTCAACATGATGGTGAACATAAACCAATGAAGTGCTGGGAAGAAGCAAGGATGCCCCCAGCGTAAGTTGGCCTAAAAGCACATGATAGAAAGGAAGGAGAAGATTATTTTTGTGGAAGGGGACAAAGGTGTCCACAAACATGGAAAACAAGTAATCTTATACACATGGATGTTCTAAACGAAGTAGAAGAATGATGTGAATGATATGAATGTAGCTTAGAAGCCTCACGATGAAGAAGTGATTAGCCAAAGGCATAAATCGTGAGATGAGATATGGACTAGAGTAAGAGTCTGAACAAGGTCCAAAAAAGACACTTGGTAACATACTAATCATGTTTACTCATAGAGATCTAGTGTGTGCACGTGGATTTTATTACCTCTTGAAGTGAAGATTTAATAGACAACAAGTGAAGAGACCCTAGCCAATGTGTAGGAATGATTTATTTTGATAAGTGATTTTGTGAATGGAGGGTGAAAGGATAGTCGTACATTGCTCCGCTGCCAGCCAAGCATCCATAGCCCCGACGGAGATGTATTTGATTCTAATCACAACATTTCTCTACTGCCAGTCAGGCATCCATAGCCCCGATAGAGATTATTGGAAATACCCCAAGAGAGAGTTATATATTAATTTGCTTTTGCTTTGTAGCTTTTAGCTTTTGAGTTTTGATTGATTTTGATTATTTTGCTTTCTGAAAACTTATTTCAGCTCTCTTGTTTGACAAGGGTTAAGAACCACTGATGGCTTGATGGAAGGAGGTGGAAGTGATTGTGATGATGACATTGGCTAGTGTCAACAAATATGTCCAAAATTTCTTCGCAACAAGTTTATTAGATGTTGAATGTGATAGGATCTCCATGAGGTCAGTCGTTCTTTAATTTACCAAGGTGATAAAAGACCAGGGCAAACAGATACCATAGAGATAAATGTCACAAAATGCGTGTGAATAAGCTAACCAAAATATCACCGAAGGGATGAAAATGGTAGGAAGACTTGTAGAAGAATAGCAAGGAAGGGAAGAAAGAAATATCCATGTACGCAACACTGATCGCAATGTTTGATCTTTGTACCTTTGATTTTTGTTGTTTTTTCAATGTTTTTTTGTATTTTTGTATTTTTGCATTGTTTTTTATTTTTAGATTTTTGATATTTTTTTTTTTTTTGAACCATTGTTACTAACAAAGTCACTCTATGTGATAGGATCCAACAATGATGTTTTGACTTTCTTTGATAAGGAGACTAAGTGTGTTTGTTTATCAAGAGTCATGTTTTCCCAATCTCGATGATCGTGGTGAGTTCACACTCAACAAAGGACTGTGATTTATCCTGAAACATGGATTTTGTATGTGGGAGCTTGAGTTCCCTATCCAGAGGTTTATGCACTTTACACCATACTTGATGGTTATGTTGATGTGCATTCTTGAATCACGCTTGATTTACAACTTTGAGATTGTTCCAGTTGTTGGGGGATTTTGAGCTCTTGGAAGTTTTGACCTGAGCTTGATAATGAACCTGTTTGGGTTTCTTATAAGCTGACGCTTGAATTTTCTGACCTCGAGAAGGAGAAGAATGTGAACATTTATGATTGATGATAGGAATGATAGAAATGGTAGTGGGCTTGCCACAACCATTGATAGAAGAAATATGTGATAGATGAAAAGGATATGGTCCAAGAATTGAAGAGGATGGGCTACCAGGAGGTGAGCCATAGATAGAAGGTGAAAGGCTACTAGGATGTGGCCCAAGAATAGAAGAAGAAGGGCTACTAGGATGTGACCCATAAATAGAAGATGAAGGGCTACTAGGATGTGGCCCAAGAATAGAAGAAGAAGGGCTACTAGGACGTGACCCATAGATGTAAGATGATGGACTACCAGGATGTGGCCCAAGAATAGAAGATGATGGACTACCCGGGGTGATCCATACATAGAAGATAAGGGGCTAGTTGGACATGCCCCAATAATCAGAAGATAGTGGGCTACTCAAAAATGTCCCACAAATAGAAGAGGGAGGGCTACTAGAAGGTGACCCACACCTAGATGAAGATGAAGGGCTACTTGGCGCTGACCCCACAAGAGATTGTGATTGAGGAATTATGATAGACAAAGAGTTATTGGGTGATGAGAAGATAGGCCATGGATCTATGCAAGACCAAGGAGTTTCATCACATAATGAAGAATGTGAAGATGGAAGAATAAGAGGAGGATCAAGTTGCATGATCTGAGGCTCTTCCTCCATTTCTTGATCAAAGGAATCAACCTTTTCCTCACAATATGCAGACGCATCAAAGTCTAAAGAGAATCCTTTTTGTAATCTACTAAAGGAATATCTTCATATGCCCCTATAAATGCCCTGATTGTTTCTTCATTTTGAAAGAGATCAATCGGTATGAGTTGTTGATCGATCCCTAGGGGTTTATTGGAAGAAATAGGTTCACTTGGTGTGGAAGACTTAGAAGATGTTTGATGATTATTGATAAGAAGATGATGTGGGGGATGAAGAATATGTGTAGCTAGATGTCTCAGGAGTAGAAGAAGGTGGTGTGGACCTACCTATACAATGGTATGTCATATGTAAAATAGTAGGATTAAGTCCAAAGTCTGTAGATTGTGATGCATGGGTCGATTCAGATGTTTGTCTCGAAGGACTTTGAGTCACATGAATCTTCAAAGAAGGAAGATTCCGTGGGGGTGATTGATGAAGAAGGTCCTGCAAAGAAGGGGAGGACTGTGATTCAAGAATCACATTAGATGAATGATGACAAGGGTCCTACAAAGAAAGAGAGGACCGTGATTCAAGAATTGTATTATACTTCTGATTGGAGGGATTTGGAGTCACGTGTATCTTCAAAGGAAGAAGATTCGCATAGGTGATGATGAAAAGGGGTCCCTGTAAAGAAGAAATTGGGGAGGACCGTGACATAAGAGTTGCATTAATGATGATGAAGAGGATCCTATGAAATCCTGCAAATGAAAGGGAGGACCATGACATAGGAGTCACATTAGATGACTTAGGAGTCAAATTAGATGAATCCAATAGTAGTTTGGATCTGAATCCTCAGAAGAGTCAGAGGAAATATTTGGATTGGAATCCTCAGAAGAAGAGGAAATGTTTGGATTAGAATTAGAAGAAGAGTGGGGGGAACTCAAATAATAATTTGGATCAGAAGTGTCCAAATCATACCACCGACTATGAGATGAAGGTGGGGAATGAGTTACCTGGATGGGTTCTCTAGCATGAAGAACCAATCGAGGTTTGGTCATGATGGGCATCCTTTGATGTGAACGCTAAAGTTGGATTCCTTATTGTTGTAAGCATGAGGAACCGCGATAATCAGTCATCTCTTGTGTCATTTAAGCACAAATGTCTAGACCTAGATAGTGTGATCAAACTTCTTCAAAGTGAAGAAGGCTCCATGTCGATTTGGGCAGCATAATGGACAACCAACTAGACATTCATTATGTATGGAGATGCGTGTGTGATTTTTCGAAGGGGGCTAAGGAAAATAAACATCGTGATGATGTAATCTCGATGAGATCAAAAGGGATTGTCCTAGAAAACAAGTTTTCTGAATGAATAATCATAAAGAACAATCACAAAAGTGTGAAACACAAAGCCAATCAACAAGGAACTACTCCCTATGTAAAAAATGTGCAAAGCAAAGTGATAGTCTGATGTAAAAATGATCAACACAATGGCAATATTTACGTCAAGCTCAAAATGAACAAGGCGTAAATATTAACAAAGGGTAGATGTGACTCCTAATCAAAGGATACCATGACAAGTTTAACAACCAACAAGGCCTAAATGTTAAAGGGTGAGGATTACAAATGTAAGCCATGTAACCACACCAATTGGACACGTTAATCAAGCTTTACGAAGAAGTGAGATATTAGTGTCAAAGTGGTATCAAAACGATGCAAACAAAGTAAGTGACACTCTTCAAGATTTTGGACAATGTTTGAAGCCAAACCAAGTCAAGGTATACTGAGGATGTGTTAAAATGTGTGTAGCGTAATGCCACAATGTAGATACTTAGATCACATTTATGAAAAACATGACATAAGTATCTTAATTGTGTCGAGACAATGCACACAAGGTAACACGTCAAAGGGAGATCAAATGATGAATTAATCTGAACTATGATGATGATCTTGACGTGGGTATCAAGATCACAAAGGCTACCAATGATATAAATATGCCTCCGCACACTTTAGATGTTTAACTTACCCAGCCACAAACATGGATGGGCATAAATGGACAAAAAAGTGGCAGAGACAATCGATTGGTAACACAAAGGTAGTCACTCTCCTTCTGATCAACAAAGTGTCAAAAGAATGTGAAGGAAACAAATCAAAAGAATGATGAAAAATGCTAGCTTCACTTCAAAAGAGTTTCACCTCGCCCTAAGGCAAGTAAAAACTAGGTGAAAGTAACATGCCACACGTTTCTCAATGAAAATATGATTCACAACTCAACACTATTTTAGATTGGTCAAAGTGGGCTCCTGGCCAAAGTATATTCTCCTAGGTGGTTCTCTCTGCCCTAGGTGTTACAAATTTTCCACAAGCGAGCGTGATTTACCCAAAAAGTCACACTGACTAGTTTGGGAGTATCTCGGCTTTACTTTACCCCCTTCAAGAATAAAGTAGGTAACTAGTGCATCTACGTGTACTATCACTGGGGTCGCCACAATGGACAACCTGTAATGCTATCTCACAAAGGAATCACTAGTCAAGTAGGTAGTGCGAGAGCACTTCCCGTTTCATCCACAAGGTTCCCTCTTGCGTGGACTACTTTGGGGTTCCTGGAACCACCCCCATTGTTGTAGCTTAAGGCGTTATGCCAAAGGGGTTATGTTCCAGTTGAGTGGAGAGGGACGTACCCTTTTCTAAAACCTGCAATACAATGTTTTGAATATGTTGTTCTTTTTATCTTGTTTAATTAGGTGTGGTTTGCTTGAACACCTTTTGGCAACCTGTATAACAATTGTATTAGTAGTTTTTGATTTTGTTTTGATTCCTCCTTTCTTTGACAAGTCATTTTTAGGTCCTGCACTCAAGCAGTTAGTAGTTCTCCAAGAAAATCACATTATTTAAAAGAGGATTAAGAGTTGCTTTTGATTCTCAAGATCATCCAAGGATGCAAGAGAAGAGCATACACAACAAATAATCCAACTAAAAAGTAAAGAAAATCTTTTCAATCAATGAACCATACAAAATTCTTGATAAATGTTCATTCCCCTAAACCAAAAGTGAAAGATGAAGTTTCCAATTTACCAAATGTTATAAAATGAAGACTAAAGTTGCTTTTGATTCTCAAGATCACCCTAAGGTGCAAGAGAAGAGCATACACAAACTTTATCCCAACTATATAGAAATGGAAAACTTCAAATCAAAGGACCATTGAAAAATGCTTTGTAAAAGGTTCATTCCCTTAAGCAAAATGAATAATCAAATTTCCAAGTTTAATCCCAATGTTAAAAAGATAGAGATCAAAGTTGTTTTTGATTCTCAAGATCACCAAAGGTGCAAGAGAAGAGCATACACATGCTTTGGTCTAAATCGAGTAAGCATGGAAATACAACATTCATCAAAACATTAGACATGTTAGAAAATGACCAGTTTTAAACTAATAGAAAAACCTGCAATTTCTATAAGTATAAATCCAAATTTATGTTTTCATTGCATATTTAACTTCAATACCTTTCCAACACACAAAAAAATGGAGTCATTTTGAGTTTGGGAAAAAGTTATGGCCTTTGGAAGATGGGTTACGCATATGCTCTTATGCTCACGGGTATGCACTTGACATGCACTCAAAAATGTCAAAAAACGTCTCTTAATCTGCAAAATGGGCAAATTTTTCCAACCAAGATTCAATTTTGACAACAACCCATCACATTAATATATGAATAGAAGACTCAATGCTATCAAACATTAACATACATGCTCAAGAATTTAAAATTTTCAAGAAATTGACAAAACTAACATGTAGAATGATGAAAAAGTAAGCTCTAAAAATGAAAACATGATGAAATCTTGAAATTTTCTCACCAAGATTAAATTTTGACAGCAACCCACCACATTAATATGTAAATAGAAGACTCAACACTATCAAACACTAACCTACATGCTCAAGAATTTAAAATTTTCAAGAAATTGACAAAACTAGCATGTAGAATGTTGAAAAAGTAAGCTCTAAAAATGAAAACATGGAGAAATCTTGAAATTTTCCCATCAATTCCAATTTTGACAGCACTTCACCTCCTTTATACCTACAAGGAAGACTCAACACATGCAAACTCAACAAAACAAGTTAAGAAAAACAAGTTAGATCAACATGTGTAAAAGAGGGTTAGTAACCAAAAATGAAACTTAACTACAAAAACTTGAAATTAAGTGCAAAGGACAATGGAGTAAGTCCCACCGGGCATGCCAAATGTGTGCATGTATACTTTTCTTAATGCTAAATCAAATGAAGCAAGAACTACCACCTAAAATAGTTCTACAATTTAGCTAAAACAAAGCATAAACACCATCAAGATAGAGAACTAAGCAAGATCTAAACTAACATTATAACTTTGAAAACATGAGATCAAAACTATGCATGCTATTTTAACATCTCTACTCTCCTAGATTACCAAAAAGAATGAATGGACCTATTTAGCTCCAATGGCAATCAAAAATTACTTTGTTTGATCCTTAAAGAATGCAAGAATAGGAAGCTTTAGCTCTTAACAATGGTGACCTCTCAAGAAAACAAAAGGCAAGCTCTTAGTCTCTTTGCTATATGCTTTGCATTTTCTCTCTTAAGAAGTTTAGGTGTAAGTAAAAAGGTAGGTGGAGGGCTCTTTATATAGCCCAAAGGATAAAGGATTCAACACATTCTCATGAATGTGGGATAAAGGTAAAACATGATTAGGAATGGATAAGGTTGCTTTATTAAAGGTAACCTTACTTTAGAAGGGTTTAATACATGTTTAGCAAGTCATGGGAGTTGGGGGGTATTTTAATTAATCAAAGGTGATTAATTAATAGGTAGGTGTAAGCTTATAGAAGCCATTTAGAAGAATATTAGTGTGATTTAGGCTATTAGAAAGGGATTAAATCAATTTAATATCGATTTACTAGTTTAAATGAAGGGGAAGACTAATTAATTAATAATAATTAATTAATCAAGATAGATGTCCATGGGTACCTTTTCCTATAGGGTATTGCCATTGGACTATGCAATACTCCAACAACCTTCCAAATAGTCAGACTAGAAAATTTTACGTATCTAACTAATGATTCTATGAGGTATACATGGATGATTTTATGTGCATGGAGAAACATTTGATGATTCATTAAAATTTTGGATAGAATATTAATAAGATGTGAAAAACACCATTTTTCTCTTAGTCATGAGAAATGTTTGATGATGGTTGATGAGGGAATTGTATTGGGACACCACATTTCAAAAAAATGAATTCAAGTTGACCAAGAAAAAATTAGGATTATTTGAGAATTACATGTTCCTCAAACCGCCATGGATATCAAGTCATTCTTAGGACATGTTGGATTCTATAGGCATTTTATCAAATATTTTAGTAAAATTTCTGCCCCCATGTTTGGTTTGCTTACCAAGGATTGTGAATTTCATTGGGATTAAAAGTGTTAACATGCTTTTGAAGAGATTAAAGAAAAATTAATCACTTCCCCAATATTAAGAGGACCTAATTGGGAGAAAAATTTCACATCTAAGATGCCTCGAATAACTCAATTGGTGTAGTTTTGGGACAGAAAGATGAAGAAGGGAAAATGTATGCTATTTAATACCTTAGTAAAAATATTACTCCCAATGAAAGAAATTAAACCACCACTGAAAAATAATTTCTTGTAATTTATGCAATTAATAAGTTCAAACATTATATTACAGGGTATAAAATATTTATACATATAGATCACTCAACAATTAGATACTTAATGAACAAACTAGTGGTTGGAGGTAGGATAATTAGATGGTTATTACTTTTACAAGAATTTGATATTACCATTGTGGATAATCTAGGAAAATCTAATGTGGTAGCTGATTTCTTGTCAAGATTAACCACTACAGGGAACAAGATCCAGTTAAGGACAACTTTCCAAATGAACAATTATTTTCTATTTCAGCTGATACACCATGGTTTGCTGATATGGTGAATTATCTTGCAACAAGGAAGTTTCCTCCTTTTACTAAGAAACAAATGAAAAGGTTAATCAAAACCAATGCAAAATTTAAATGTGGTCCTAATTTGGTTTTATGCATGTGTGTGAGAGAAGATGATATCTTTGACGTATTTAGGGCATGTCACGATGAACCAAGTGGAGGAAAAATTTTGGTGAAAAGAAAAACCCACAAAATACTTGGCACTGACTATTATTTGCCAGATCTGTATAAAGATGTGAAGAAATACATCAAGCAATGTGATCCCTGTCAAAGGATGGGACAACCAACTTTCACTAGTGAAATTCCTCTGCAACCTCAAGTGGTGATTGAACCATTTGAAATGTGGGGGCTATATTTTATTGGCCCTTTTAGTCCTCTTTCATAAGGAAAAGAGAAAATTCTTGTATGTATTGATTATGTAACAAAGTGGGTAGAGGTGCATGCTTTAACAAATGCTAATGAAAATGCAATTGCTGATTTCCTTTGGCACAAAATTATGATGAGGTTTGGTGCACCAAGAAGTATAGTTTCATACCAAGGCCCACATTTCATGTCCAATATTATCTAGGCCTTCACAATGTACTATCTGATTAATCATAGGAAGTCATATCCCTATCACCCACAATCAAATGGATAAGCAAAAGTGATAAACAGGGAATTGGAAAACATTCACACCAAAACAGTTGAAGCAAGTAGAAGAGATTGGGTGAAAAGACTACCTGAGGTTGTCTGGGATAATAACAAAACTTGGAATTCTACAACAGGGTTCTCACCATATGAGTTAGTCTATGGGAAGAATCCCTTATTACCCATTGAATTTGAACTACAAACATTGAGGACAACAACTAAATTGGGTATTGAATTAGATATAACACAAAAGGAAATAATTATACAACTCAATGAATTGGATGAGATGAGATTGGAAGCACTTCAATAGACAAAGATAATCCAAGACCAAAGGAAGCAGTGGAATGATACACATATCAAGGAAAGACAATTCAGATAGGAGATTGGGCATTACTATTTGATTCTAAGTACCTAAAATTCAAAGGCAAGTTGAGAACTAGGTGGTTAGGACCTTATCAAATTGAGAAGATATATGAAAATGGCTCTATTCAACTACTTCCCATTAATGGTAAAGTAAAGACACTTTTGGTCAATGGACACAGGATAAAACTCTATAGAAAGCCTCCTTCCAGGGATGAATTCTTGAAGCAAATTGAAGTAGACAAGGAATTTGATCATATGGAAGAACCTAGTTCTTCCAAAATGATCAAGTAATCAAATTTAAGGATCTAAAATAAAGGGAAGGGAATGAAAACTAGTAAATAATGTTCTCTTCCCAATAAATAAAAAATAAATAAATAAAACAAAATCAAAAAAATAAAAATAAAATGGAAGGGAATGAAAACCAGTAAATGATGTTCTCTTCCCCTAAAAAAATTCTCTCAAAAGGTCAATTGAAAACTAGAAATGGTTGGTCTCATCAATAAGTGGCTAATTCAAATAAAAGGAACTTCTTTGGAATTCCAGTTGTCTTTTCTAACCATTTTTCTTTTTCAAATTTTTAGGAATAATGAGTCATCAAGGTGGATGGATTACATCATCAAGGATGGTAATTATGTCTTGATCTTATTAAAGGTTAAATTAAAAGTCTGCATGTGTGATTAGACTTGATTTAAGTTGGCAGTATAATGAGTCATTTATTGGACATCATAATTAAAGGGGAATAATCATGAAGGTGATGTCGAATAAAGAAATGGAAGTGGTGGCATATTAATAATGAATGGTCATTTAGGTGGAATAAAATGAAATAGGGAATAGTAGTAGAGAAGTTCAAGGAGGAAATAATGAAGTCATATTTGGAGTTCTACAACTAAATCTAGTAAGTTCCACAGCCAAATCCACTAGTTCTATAGTTATCTCTGGAAGAGAAAGGATTTGAAAGAATAAATAATTTGAATCATCCTCTTTTCCATGGGTATCAAAAAGAATTCAGAGCTAGAGGACAATACAAAATTCCTTACAGATGGAGAAGTAGTAGCCATTTTTGAATAGGTAGGTTGGCTACAATTTTGAAGAAATTCTCAAAATACAATGATGAACTAGTAAGAGATTTTTTGTAAATTTAGAGAAGTCTAGAACTAAGGTTAAAAGCATTGTAATTCCCTTTACTATTAATACAATGTGTAGTGTATCTAGGGTACCAATTGTACATGTTACAAACTCTGTAAAGGGAACCCTAAAAGAATTAGTAGAAACCTTAAGGCAAGAGGGTGAATATGAACCCCAATACATTTATAATACTAAGAAGATCATAAAGGGGCTCAAAAGAGCTAGCCTACCCAAACCCTTCGACAGAGTAATAATCTAGGTAGTAAAGTACCTAACATGTGATGGCCAATATGGGACTATTGGAAGGGAGGTCCTTAAAATGCTGATATATCTTAGGTATGGGGAAATAAAATAGGAGTATATAGAAAATCTTCCTGGTTTCCTCTTTTATTCCATCTAAACAATGACTCAAAGATATTATTGGAGTGTAGGGATGATTAGGCACCATGGATTAGTCCATCTCCGTTTGGCATCATTTTCTCTCTAAGAAAAATGGAGAAGAAGCATGGGAAAATTCCTTAATAATTTTAGACAAACTCATGATATTATCAGAAGGGGAATACTAACCCCTTTTTCTCCTAAAAGTAACTTAGAAATTAATCCCCCTAATGAGAAAAAGGAGGAAATAAGTGGGGTTAAAATACCAAAGAGGAGGAGGTCTGAAAGGATGATCAAAGATGAAAAATATACCATTTATTTAAAAGAAAATCATTTCCCTATAATAATACCATAAGAACTAATACATGTATTCGACAAATGATAGTTCACCCAAGCTGGACAATGAAACAAAAATTAGAAGAAGTTCAAGGAGGAAGCTCACTTCAAAAATTTGAAGCTCCTAAAAGGAAATGAATTTATAAGAAGTCTAGGGAAAATATAGGGAATATTGAAGTACAAGAGGGTTTAGAGAAAAAGTTTCTGATATTTTGTGCAGCATGAAATGTCTCCTCCTCTACCAAGTCAAATTGAGGAGTTGGAGAAAGAAGATGAAATATTGGAAGAGAAGGATTTTCAGGAGATGGTTGACTCAGCAATATTGTAACATGAGGAAGAAGAATTGGTATATTAGAAACTAAAAGGGAAATCCCCTTTGGCATAAGAACAATGCTCATTCCCTAAGGAACTCCTAGAAAAAGAAGAAAAACATCAATTTAGGTAGGCTCTTTTCTTGTTTAGGGAAGAACTTATAATTAGGTAGAAAGATGAGGAATTAAAACTTCCTCAAACACAAATTGAATTATAGAGAGATTCTCATTGAAAAATGACAAACTCAACTCACATATAAGAATGAAGAATTGACATTAGTAAAGAAGCAAGTGGTGGAAAAAGAAAAACAATAGCAATTGGCTAGTGAACAAAATGCTATGAAAAAATATCTTCAGTGGATCAAATTGTACAAACAAATCGACTTTACTAGAACACTCAAGAAATTATGGGATGATACTTTAGAAATATTAATGAGTTCAAAATATCAAATCAGGAACTAAGAAGCCAAATGGAAGAGGATAAGAAGACAAGGAAAGAGTGGGAAGAAAAATTCTATAAAATGGAGGAAGAAAAATTAAATGTTTGGAAAAGATACAAATGGTCTATATAATGAGTGAAAGATTACTCACATGTAGAAGACCTTCTCCTACATACAATGTCTTTCTAGAAGAGCAATTTATCCATTAACAAATATCAAGGATTTCATGTGGCCTTCCACATGAAGTGAAGGATGAAGCAAAATTCATGACAACATATTCCTCATCTAGTGTAGAGTAAAAAAATATTCTTTACAAATTTTATCTCTGCAACTTTATGTTATAATATATCATAGGCTTCATGATTAATCTATATGTGGGGGAAATCCAATTTAATGTATTTTTATCTATGCTTCAGAATCGGATAGCTTGAAAGAAAGGTATATTGAACACTTAATAAAGGCTAGTTCTCTTCAAATTGCCTGATGTATAAGAGCTCTTTATGGAAAACCATCTTCATTTGTCATACATTTCAGATCCCATGTCTTTGACAACTGATTTAAGGCACATTATATTGTCATCCTATAGATAAAAGTATTGATACCTTCACCTCTTATGAAGAGAAAAACTTTGAGGACATTTATGATGGATGCCTAAAGAGATGGGAATTCCTCACTATAGCATTAAGAAGAAGAGAAGTGATATCTCCCAAAAATTTAATATGGAGTCTGGAAAGGGCCAGAACTTTGTGTACACTCATTCCTCAAATTGGTGAAAAATGTAGGGGTATGTGGATGGGTATGAGAATAAGGCCTCCTCTCCTTGAGGGAAGGGCTTACTATTTGAAAGTGCCCACTTAAAAACAACCCACTTGAGACCCATGAACAACCTATGTTTAGTTAGAAAATTATGGAATAATTTTTTTATGCAATCTAAAAAATTTCCCAATTTTTCCAACATTTCAAAGGTTAACAACCAAAGTCTCAAAGACAATTAAATTCAACTTATAAATTTTCCCATTATAATAATTACTAATTTCACATTATAAAGCAACAAGTGTAACAAGTCCATGCCTAGCTCAAATCTCCCTAGGGATTAATTTAATCGTTGTTTATATTGACATTTTAGCTAAATATCCTCTTAATACAATTTTAGGGTTAAGGGACCAAAACAACTAAATACCCAAGGTATTTAATTCCACAAGATTAAGACAAGAGCAGGATTTCCAATTTTAATATATTTCCAAGGATACAAAATGCAGCATTAATTCCATGTACATTTTTTAAAACAAAGGTCTAACTATCTCTTTTGTCATACAATAAAACATTGAATTCAATCCAACAATGCATATGAGAGAAGGTCTTTCAATTCTTCATTAATTCCAATTATATACTTTACATACTTCAATGTTTGAAGGCAATAACAACATTCTATTTATTTCTTTCCAATGTACAGAGCAGAATGTAAATGTCTTTCACTATTCGAATGTATATTTCCATAATCAATTACAACATCATTTCTTCACAAGTATACATTACAATTTCCATCCACATCAAGTGGGAAAGGATTACAAATGAGTATGTTTTCACAAGGAATGTCAAACTGCATTTTTCTTTTCTCTGGACAACATGCACATTTTCTCTTTCTCCAAGTTGATCACAACAAAAGAGGGGGAAAGGTAATGCTCTCTACCCAACCAAGACATCCAATGAAAGGAGAAGTCTTCCTTCATCATTGGCCCCCGAGCCCCAACAAAAACACAATAAAAGATGCAATTAAACCCATGGCAATAACTAGCTTCCACAACACACAACATTCTTTCAAACATGCACATTTCAATATAAAACATAGTTCAACACAAAACAACAGTTTACAACTACAATAGAAGACATTCAAATCAAAACTCAGGCTTGATCATGCAAGCCAAAGGAGCAAGGTATATGGGGGAAGCTGCTTATGCCTCCCAATTGGGAATTGGGCATCCACCAAAAAAACTTCCAAAATAATTCATCACACACATATCCTTATACCCCCACAAATCCCTCCTTATGCCCCCCCAACAAAGTAAGAAATGCAAGCTATTTCTTTTCCATGGTGGATCCCAAACCAAACTCCCTCCACAAAATTTTGATGCCAAAGGAATTCCCTTATGCCCCCACATGGATTCCCCATAGCCTTCTCCTACACCATCCCTATGGCAGTCTACCCAACCAGCCAACAATTACAATAAAACATGCACCATTCACACAACACAACAAAAGAATCACAACAATAAAAGAAGGAATAAACGCCTACCTTTCCATGGTAGCTTTTATTTCCAATAACAAGCTCTCAAAGGCCAAAAACACAGTCCAAAACAACAATCTCCCAAGCATGAAAATATTTCTCCAAACTTCCTCCAAAAACAAGAGCTCTAACATAAGAAAATGCACCCAAAAGAAGTTGAAAATGATTCAACAACCCAAAACAAGAAAGGAGTTTGAATTATATAGAAGAGGGAAGAAGAGAGGATGATGTGGATCCATGTAGGATGTCACATCACACATCCTCAAGTTCAAACACAAAAGACAAAATCCATTCTCCCAAGCACAATAAAGAGGTGGGTGAAAAATGACAAGTTACTTACACACTCCAAAAAGCCCACACCTCAAGGGACAACAAATTAAATAAAAATTAAGAAAGTGCAACCCAAAACAAGCAACATGATTAATAAAATTCATTATAAAAGTCTAAAATCAGCCTTCCAACCATAGGTATGGTTGGAAAATAAATTTAAGAGGCATGGGACAAGTTTTACTTGTCCCACAAGCCTCCAAAAACAGCCCCCAAGGACAAATTCGAGTTTCCAAGGAGGTGGAGTATTTCTTACTCCAAAATCTGACTTACACAAGCTCTTACACAACTTACACATCACTTACATAATTAATACAAAGAGCCAACAACTTCCATTATTATTTTCCCATATCCCAATTTAATTTATTTAAATTTTAATCATAAGATTTCTCACAGTAATTCTCCACAACATAATTAAATAAAGAAAGGAACACATCACTAATAAAATACATACAACAATAATAAAAGGGAAACACATTAATAAAATACACAAACCCATGGTCACATATAAAGGAAATCCCCCCATGGGAATCCCTAACAAAACAACACACAACACAATAAAACAAGTTGGCATGGTGACCATGTCGAATTCACCTAGAATTCCATTGTGGTTGGTCTCCAATCCCCCAACGTTTGTTGTGATATTTTAACCTATAAAATACAAATACCTCCTTCGGCCTCGTGGCCATATCAGAACATCCAAAATGAATATATAATATAATCACAAAATCATCTATACATATGAATCACAACAATCATCAAGGCCATAAAAAAAATATTTACAATTTATATCCACAACTATATCATCATTGAATAATTTCCATTTTCTAGATTTACTCAAAATATCAAATATCACATGTCCAAACAACATCTACAATATAACCATGTCCAAACAGGTATGTCAACATCTATATAAAATGTCTCCAACAATCCCCATGCATCATATATGAATTAGATTCAACAATAATCTAGGATCGACATCTAACACCATACTAAATCCAAACTTTAAGAATGTCCATCATATAGTCTACCGTATCATGATCAATAATAAAAGGTGCCAAAGGGAAGTGGGAACTACACTTACACCCATGTCTCCATGGTAGAATAGAGAACCTCAAGATCCCACTCACTTTGAGGATTGGTATAAAAATCTAGAGGAAGGATCAGGATACAACACTTTTGAACAAAAGCACTGGGACATTCAATTTCAACCATTTGACCTTAGTAGTCAATTGGAATGTAGAATTCACAATCCTAGTTTTGAAGAATAGAGTTTGTAAGAGGAATTATAAAAAAGTGTGGGGGAGATGATGAGGGAGAAATATGTCTCACTAATGTGCAATGAATGACCTCATTTTACTTCCCTTTTAATCAATTTTAACTACATTTTACTTCTTGACACTGTTTCACCTGTTTATTAGATCGTTTCTTTGAAGTGTTGACAAAACAGATAGGGTAACGAGCATAGGAGGAATACTATTCAAATGCTAGTTGATGGGTTGTTGCGTGCGTATGTCTTCTTAATCCATAGGTGATTGTGAGAGCTTCCTTTTGGCTAGGAGGAACTACTTGTAATGCAAAGAAAGACCATCATAAGGAATTAAACAATATGTGCAGTGAACTGCCTAGCGTATGCTAGATCCGGGAAGTGTGATACTTCCTAGATGGCTATCAATCCACTGTTTTAAACAATTTAATGCTATAAACAAAGTAAATCCTATTGTAATTTAAAATGATTTAGGTATCTCACTTAAAACATAATAAGAAATAGATCTAATCTAACAAGCTAAGCTAGAATAGAATCCAAAGGTCAAATGATTGGTTTTGGGTTATGTAGGTTTGACAGAGGTCTTGGGTAGATCATAGGTGGATGAGGGTGAGATGAAATTTGGTGGGTAGGTCCCTATTCTAGGTTGTATGGGTAAATACAGAGACCGGTGTCAGTTAAGGGTGACTGATGGCGGTTAGGTGTAAGTAAGTGCGCTATTACATTGTGGAAATATGGAAATGCCACAAAACAAGCTTTGGGTCTCCTTTGTGATTGCAAAAAGGAATTTGGTTGGTCGGGATGGGGTATTGGGTGATTGGGGTAGGCTTTGGTGAGGTTTTAATGGGTATATGGAGGTGGAAATGTTGGAGAGGGTCAATAGGTGGCTAGGTAAACAATAGATGATAAAATGATGATGAAATGAAATAAACCAGAAAAGTATGATGTTATACTTACTTGGATTCCAGTCTGAATGGTTGTGAGTGAGGGATGGAGGTAATGATGAGGGTTTGAAGGCTGCAAGTGATCACCAACTGAAGGAAAGATTCTGCATGGGATGCATGTACATTCCTCTTTTCTTGGTTAGATCAGATCATGGTTGGGAGGGCTGTGAAGGAAAAGATGCTTGATCTCCTTCCTTGTATATGGATTCCCACTGAAATTCACCCTCTGAAGATGTGTTATCTCTCGAGATGTGTTATCTCTCACCAACTTTTCTAGTCTCCTTTCCAACTTCCAACTTCCAACCTTGAGAATAAGGTTGTTTTGGGGTTAAAAGGGTAACCGACGGTGGTTTGGCTTAATCGGTGACGGTTAGGGGTAACCGGCGTCGGTCAAGGTGGGATTTCCTAGGTTTACTAAACTAGGAAGATCCTCTTGATTTCCTGAATCTCATGTCATTAACCCATAGATTAGACTAGGAGCTTCTTGTGAGCATGTGGGAATGTGGTTAGAGGGAATGTAGGCATTGATTTTTAGGGTTTGGGTAAGTCTTAGTTAGTTATGACAACTTGCTAAGAATAGGTCTTAGGTTGAGTTGGCTTGGTGAGGTGTCTAAGTGAACTGTATGTGTGGATATTATTTAAAATAAGATATTTAAATAATAAATATAGTGAGGATAATGCATTAATTTAATTAAATTAATTAAATTAATATTAGTGGGGTGAAGGGGGCCATGGCTAGGTGAATGTGATGAAGGGTGTTTATTCATCGAGGGACCAAAGGGGAGTGTGACCTAATTTTAGTGTCTACATTTTGCCCCTTTTTGTTGCATAGCTTGTATTGGTAAGTGACGCTAACAAAAATAAGATGTGGTTGCCCCATGTGTGGGTGAAGGTGATCCCCCTCAAACCAGAACTGACGAGGCTAAAGGTAGAATCGGTGAGTGGTTTGATAAAAAGGTGAATGTGAGGAAAAGGTAGGTGGGCATGGGGGAAAAGGGAAAAAGGTCTACTCGGGCCATTCTAGGTAATGGGTTAGGGTCAAAGGTAGCAACAGTCAAAAACACACACACATGTATAAACTACAGCACACTACCGGGTTGAAGAACAGGCAAACTCTACATATCTAAGGTCGATAGGTTTATCAAACAAGGTTGAAGTGATTCGGTATCCAAGGTATAGGATATAGTCAGGAAACACAATGTAGGTTAGGTGTAAGAATGTTTAGGTATGTTTCGGTACACCAAAGGTAGGGTCAGGATAAATGGTCACAACAATAGGCTAGGTAAGGTCATTAGGTCAACAACAACATAGTAACAGTGCCACAAGGTATAGTGAACACATGAGGTCAAAGGTCACTAGCGATGGTCTAGGCCTAAATATCTAGGTCACAACATGAGTAAGGCCAAGGTAGGGTTAAAATAATGAGTCCCCAAAGGAGGACAAAGGGAGGTAGTAAATGATGAGGTCAGGAAGGTGAGGTAAATGGTTTGGGTAAAGGTGGGGTGGGGTAAATGATCAGGGTGAAGGGTGGGTGAGGAAAAAAAGGAGGTAGGGGAGGGTAAAAGGGTAAAATTTAGGGCAATGTGCAAGTGAGGGTGACCGATGCGGTTGAGGATAACTAACGATGGTATAGGTCAACCGATGACGGTAAGGTAGGGCATGCGACCGATGCTGGTCAAGGGTAACCGACGTTGGTTAGGTCGGGTTGGTTATAAAAAAAAAAATCCATGTTTTTTGTTATTCATTTGTTATTTTGAAGTGAGAAAATGACAAAAAAAAGAGAAAAGAGAGAAAAGTGTCTAGACCTCTGGGATAGTGATCATGGTAGTGTGATTGGATGAGGGTTTGGTTGGTGAGCAGTGGGTCCATGGGATTAGGGAGAGAGATTTGATTAATTAGAGGTGTGGGTAGCTATTCGGTGATGGCGGACAAGAGAGGGATCGGGCAGGCCCTTCCAATATAGTGGACGTGGATGTGCCACCAGATGGTAGCCTACAATGCCCACATAGAAGGCGAGGTAAGAGCCCTACTCTACATTGTGTATTTGATAGATTAGAGGAGTAGAGTATTGTTATTTGTAGGTTTTTGTGGGTGGTAAAAATTTAAGTTGGGTATGGGGGAATAAGTGGCTACCAAAAAAGAGGAAGGGGGAGGGTATAAAAAATATGGGATGGGTGGGTAGAGGTCGAGGGTAGTTTAGGTCATTTTAGGTGGGGTAAAAGGGGTAGGGGAGGTTTTTAGAAAAGGGGGGTTTTGGGAAGTCGAGGTTTTAGGTGGGGATGGAGGAGGTGGAGAGGAGGATCAAGTGGTAGGTTTACAAGGCTAGTTGGCCATAGCTAGGCATAGTTGGGGCCTTACAGGCCCAGATATAGGCATAGGGGTAGGGGGCACCTCCACAGGCACTAGGAGCAGGTCCTAGTTCACGGGAAGTGCAGGGTAGGTTGCTATAGGGTAGGTATAGGGGCCGAGACCTATGGGACCACCATAGACCATGCTTGTATCTAGGTTATGGGATGCCCTAGGTGAGGTGAGATACTATCAGGACCAGCTTATGGTGGCCAGGATAGATTTCATATCCTATGCCGAGTACAGGGCACAACAGGCATCCAGTGAGAGGACGAGATCCTGCACTCATAGTGTGGAGAACACAGGAGGTCAGCGAGCTCGAGGCCCGATTAGGGAGAGGCCACCAGTGCATGGAAACCAGCTCTAGGTGAGGTTCCAGTAGGGACATAGGAGGTCGAGGGTACAAGTGACATAGAGATGGAGGACATCCGGTGAGATGCTTGATATGGTGATTTTCACGATAGTTATTTTTGATGTATACTAGTTATTAGATTTTTTTTTATACATATACCATCCTGCATGTCTGAAGATAGTGAGGATGTATGAGTGATTTGTATATTTTGAGCATATACTAGCCTACGTGCCTGAAGATATTTTGTATTGATTCATTATTTTTTTGTATATATGAGACCGGCCTATGCCGATGACATTTTTTATTATATATCGGCCTGCGTGCCAACATTTTGAGATGATGGACATGATGAGATAGGCATGTATATTAAGATACACATTTATTGATTTATATGATGAGATACATGGTATTTTGTGATTTGTTGATGTGTTTATGAGATATTGGTTTATGGCTTGTGGTAGATGAGATATGGATTTGTTGTTTTGATATGGATGGAAATTAGGTGAGTTAGGCATGATGGAGTCAAGTTGGTTAGGCATGATCAGGAGTCGAGTTAGGCATTGAGTCTAGGCATGGATTGAGTTAGTTGGTTTAGGCATGGATTGAGTCAGGTTATAGGCATGGTTGAGTTAGATTGGTTAGGCATGGTTGAGTTAGGTTTGGTTAGGCATGGATCGAGTTAGGTTATAGGCATGGTTGTGTTGAAAGTAGGTGAAGTTGTGATTCATTATTTTTTTGCAATGAATGATACTATGGGTCATATGTGAGATGTGGTATAATCTATGCATAGTGATGATAAAGAAATGGTAGGTGTAATAAATGTATAAAATATGAAGCAACTTGTTATGTATGTGGCTTAATTTCCAATTTTGTATATAAAAGGGAAACTAAGTGAGATGTGGTGTAAATGGTGGGGAACATGGAAGATGAATTGTTTAGGGTAGAGGATGGCCAAGATAACCTCCAAGGGCCCCATGCCCTCAGAGTGTTGCCTACATAGTCCAGTGAAAAGGGACCTCAGGCCGATGTAGTTCTCCCATAAGCTAGGGAAGAAAATGAGGAGGTCTGAAAATGAGTTGGTAGGTTTTTGGGCATGTTGTGGGTTTAGGTTTGTTAGGTGTGGGTGGATTATAGGTAAAATGATGTAGGTGGGGGTGATTATGGTGAAAGAAGAAGATTACCCCAAAAGTAAGCGTCGAGGACCAAGTCCTGTATAAGGTAATAAAAAATGTAAACAAAGATGGTTAAAAGATAAAAGGGGCAATAAAGCCACTGATTGGGTAGGATCATACCGAGTAGATCATACCTTGGTGGAGGTGATGAACATAAGACCCTAAAGACATTGCATGATGGAATTTCTATGGTGAAAAGTAGTCACATGATCACCAAATGTCTAAGTTCCAAGAAGTCCCTTGAGGCAATAGGAAATGAGAGTGGGCATGGTTCAAAGGGTGAAAGAGTAGTAATTTTTTTATATGGTATGAGGCAACATGTGCCCTTGGGCAAGAGATCCTAGGTCACAATGGGAAAGTCCATGACAAAAAGGTTGTTGTTTTGACTTATAGTTGAGATAGACCGATCGATGTGGGAAGTCTATATGGGAAAAATTGAACTCCTTGAGGTCTTCGTGAAGCTGATCGATGCGGGAAGCTTTGGTTGCTCTTTTTTTTAAGAGCTTTACATAGTTGTCCTTTGAGGGAGTAGTCTATTTTATAGAAATTGGTCGAGAGGAAGATGTCCTTTTGAGGGAGTCATCTTTTTATTAGAAGTTTGACTCAAGGAGTTTGGTCCCATTGTGAGGTCTTTGCAGTCATGGACAAGACCAAGGTGAAAGATAGGACTCTTGTTCAAAGGGAAAGGTGAAATGACCATGGGATCTCATCTAAAGGTAGATGAAAAGTATCCATGAGAATCATGCTATGTGCAGTGCCATGGTACACATATTCAAGAGAAGATAACAAGTGATGGGTACTCACATGATTCTTGTTTAATCGTTGGTGAGGTGTATGGAGTGGGTAGTGCTCAAGGGACGAGCATGGAAAGAGACAAAGGGTGAGGTAGGATGATGAGTCAACAATAGAATGGTCAAAGATGCAAGGCATTAAGGGGCTCAGGTTTGGGTTTACCATCAAGAGAAGATAAACGATAAGCACTTGATCCATAGGTATGAGTCACGATGTATGGTCCAAGCCAATTAGGAGAAAATTTACCCCGTTTACTTTTTTTTGCTTTGGTTACGTGTTGATTTTCTTTCAGGACAAGGTCACCAACTTGGAAGGTTTGTTCATGGACACGTTTTTCATAGGCACATGTTTGATACATTTTTGGTAAACTTGAAGGTGATCCAGAGTGTTAAGATGACATTCATCTAATAACTCTAGCTGTGCTAAATGGTCCTGATGAAAGTCATCATCAGTGAGCATGTCATGGAGAGAAATGTGGAGTGAGGGATTAGAATTCGAGAGGTAGAACAACCTCTATACCATAGACTAGAAAATGGTGTGGCCACAGTGGAAGTGTGAATACTAGTGTGGTATGCCCACAGGGAAAAAGGAATGTGCGTATGCCAATCCTTCCCAAGTATCATCAACCACTTTCATGAGAATTTTGTTGAGGGTTTTGTTAGTGGATTCAGCTTGGCCGGTGTTGGTTTTTTGGTAATAAGGTGATGAGAAACTAAGTTGAATGCCAAAGGCATGCACAAAGTTTTTGCAATGTTTTATTTTTGAATTGTTTTCCATTGTCAGTGATGAGGATGAGGAACACCAAAGTGACAAATGATGTGGTGGTTAATGAACTCACATATTTTCTCAGCTTTTGGAGATGAGTGGTATGGCTTCCACCCATTTTGTATAGTATTGTAGTAAAGTGATGATCCATTGATGGCATTGGGAAGAATGAGGATTGATTTCTCCGACAAGATCCAAACCCCATTGAGAGAAGGGCCAAAGGTCGAAGTGACCTATAAGGCATGATGGGTGTATGATGAAGATTGGAATGTTGTTGGAATTTTACACAACATTTGATGTAGTCATAACAATCATGGTTAAGGGTCGGCCAGTAATAGCCTAGGTGAAGAATATGCTTAGCAACAAAGAAGGCCACTAAAGTGACCTCCACATATGCCATCATGAACCTCCTTAATGGTATAAGGAATTTCAAAACTTATGAGGCATCGTAAGAGAATACCATCAAATCCACATTTATAGAGGAGTCCCCCCAGAATGACATAACGAGAGACCTTTTTAAGGAAGGCACGTTGTCCATTACAGGTGAGATAGGAGGTAAGATGGAGAGAGAAAGGTAGTCAGAGTATTGTTTATACCAAAGGTCACTCAGGTCAAGGGTAGTGGTTCTGATTGAGTAAACATCGTGAGGTAAATAAGAAGGTGATTGGAGTCATTGTACGGTGATAAAGATTTTAGAATCGGCAGGAAAAGTGGGTATTTGGGAAGCTAGGTGTGTGGTATCTACAAATTTACCATCTTACGTGGGATGGTTTGAAGGGGAAGAGTGGAAGGTGGTCAAAAGTATGGCCTCACCCTGATGTGATAAGTCTTTTTAAGGAAATGGTGTTTATGTAAAAAATTAGGAGGGATAGTTTAGGATCCATCGACTCATCAAAGGTGTTGATGATTTGACATCTAGGGTGAAGAAGCTTAGAGGAGAAGGGCTAGTGTCCTTAATGAGTTCAATGTGCATTAAAAAAATAGTTTGAAAGACAAAGGTGGTTCCATCAAGAGGAAGAGGATAATACCACTACGGTCATTATGTTTATGGGTGGTACATGGAATGGTATGGTGAGGTTCATCTCATAAAATCCAAAACCAAAACCCTTCCACACACATCGGTGTAGGAAGGTGTGGGTGAAACAATGATTGGTAAGTGATTGGAAGTCAATGCGGAAAATGGGTGGGTTTATGATGGTGGTTTGGGTGTGTAAGTGGTAGTATCAAGTCCCCATAGGTGAGACTAGTACGAAGGTGAGGAGGACCAGGAAAAGGAGACATTCTCCATATGGTGATCACAGTGAGGGTGTTTGAAAGGCTTCCATACTCTTGTGGAGTAAGGAAATGTGTTGACACTATATAGGTGGTACTCCCCCAGAGTTTGAGGCATTGAAAAACACCTTAAGGGATAAGTGGTTGGTATGTAGGTAGGTGGTATGGATAATGGTTGGAGGTCAATGCGGAGGTGGAGTTAATGGATTGGAAAGCTGATGGTTCATTGTGGAGGTTATGGCAAAGTAGGAATGGAGGTGGTATGTGGTAGAAGAAAGGTAATAAATTTGGTAGGTGGTGGTGTAGGTGAAGGTAGTGGTCATGGAGGTAGACACTTGATAGGTATGAGCACATCATTAGGTCGGTAAAGCATGTTGCATGTTTTGAAAGGTGATGGGTCCATTGGAATGGTATAAGTGTGTCCTTCATGTTCAAACTTTACACAACATGATGCAAAGTGGAAGGAAACAACCCATGACATGAATCTATGGTCTACCAAGCAACAAAGTTATATTGGAATTCCCCTTTCTTTTAAGACATAAAACAATTCTGGAATAGTGTGGGGCCCATATGAAATGGAGGATGATGGTGCCTAGTGTAGAGGTGATAGTGTCATTGAATGAATGCAATCATTTAGATGTTTATGCATGTAATTATCAGGTATGCACATTTGAGTGAATGCATGGGATGAAATGATGTTAATCTCATAGCACCCCATCAATCATCACATGGTTTGTACCCATATGTCATGATGTGATAGAGATGAAGAGGGCTAGGTGGGTCATCATTTTGGTGTGGCGCGATCTCTTCTAGGACGAGAAGCTAAGGGAGGCCACTTGGTGAACAAGGTGGGGTGAAGATGAAGATGGTAATTTGGTGAGAGAGGCTACATGATGGGGTGTGATAATGGAGGCTATGAAGGTGTAGGGTCATTGGGTAAAACCTCAATAGATTAAAGAACCTCCATGAGAGCTTGACGATGGGATTCCGAGGTTCGATGAGGTCATATAGGGACATTTTGAGGGGGGACTTGTGTAATTGTTTGAGCATGGTGTGATGTGTGACACCATTAGAAATGGGGTACGTGGGGCCCATGGATAGTGATTTTAGGTATGGGTGTAGATGGTATGTTGGGTATAGGATTGGTTGGTGGGTCAATTGCCTTTTCTTTACCCTTCTGCGCACGTGTAGTGACATGTATCATGTTGATTTGAGGGGAGTTGGAAAATGGAGAAGGTGTAGGGTGAGTGGTATAATGACACGATGGGAAAAAACCTACTAGAGGAGAAAAACCCTGTGAGGTGAGTTGGGCACAACGACATTTGGGTGGTGGCGTGGCAAGTTCTCTAATGTGAACCATGTTAATTTCAAATCTTGGGGGTGGCTCTAGGAGATGTGAGGGTGGAGGTTGTGGTTGTTGAGTGGGAAGTGTGGGAATGGGTGTTGGTGAAGCAGGATCCTCATCGAGAAGGTCATCATCATCAAAGTTGGTTTCTAGTGGACACAATTAGATAAGGATAGTTTTCAAGGCCTTATAGTTCTCCACATCATGCCCTAGCACACGATGGTATGCATAAATTTTAGTATCATCAAACCCTTTTGGCTTGGGTTTGAGGGGGTCGTAAGGTCTGAGTGGCGGTAATGTGATGACAGAAGTCTCAAGGAGGTTGGTTAAAATTTTGGCATAAGACCCTACTAGTGGATCACAATGGGAAGTGAATGTGGGTTTGGGTGTAGGTGTAGGTGATTGTTGAGGAACGGTCTTTAGAAGAGGAGGAGGGATTGAGCTATGGGTTTGGGTGCTAGTGTGGTTTTAGGTGTTGGTCATGCTTGTTTAGGTAGGGGTATAGTAGATGGATGGGTAGGAGGGTGTGTGGTTGTTTTGACTACCTTATTGTGGGGTAGTGGAGTTTTGTTTTTGGGTTGCACCTTCTTGGGTAAAGGTGATGTGGGTGTATGAGGTCTAGAAGGAAAAAGATGGAGGAAGAGGGTGAGTTACCCATGGGATAATGGGGGTGCTGTGAAGGTAGATGACGTGGGTCGTGCTTGAGGTGTGAGAGACAATGATTGAAGTGTAGTGGGTAGTGAAGCAATAGTTGAGGGTATTGGAGGTATGGGTGGTAAAGAGGTACAGTGTGGGTGTAAGTCGTGTTGGGCATCTGGGTAGGTTAGAGGTTTGTGAGGAAGGAATGGGTTGTTGTGTTTTTGGTTTATTGATGGGTGGAGGTTTCTTGACCATGTGGGAAAGCTGAGATCCTAAGATGGATGGGATAGGTGCAGGTGTGATTGGCATAACTAGGGTATGAGGTCGATGGGTTTGGTTCTTCTATTTGGGTGTAGGAGTAGGTATGGTGTTAACTTTGGAGGATGTAGCTAAATCCAGTTTGATAGGTGGATGAGTAAGGTTGGTGGTCGGGGTGACCCCTAAAGTGGTAATAGGTTTAGTTGAGGAAAATGTTGTAGGTATGGGTTTGGGTTTAGGTGTAGGTTGAGTTATGGGTAAGGGTGTGGTTTGAGCTATAACAAGTGTCATGGAAGGGGTTGTGATAGAGGTGGTTGTGTTTGGTTTGATTGGTCAAAATATTTTTGGGTAGATAGTGGAGGTATCAAGGGATCTCTGCATCTGTGTTGAGACAGGAAGTAAAAGGCACCCCCATAGTAGAGCCCTATCCACATAATCTAAGTGATCAGCCAAACATGAGAACGGAACATTTTGTAGGTGGAGTTGGTGAGGACCTAATGGAAATTCCCATAAAATGTGTCTTAGAGATGGGGAATTGGCTAGCTTCAACTTCCGTGGGTAAGAGAGCCAAAAGTAGGTCTGTAGGATTTTGGGTAGCTGATGGAGAATGCTCACCAAGAGGAAAAGGTATCTCAACTGGGTCTATGATGGGTGGAGGAGATGATGGGAGCTCCTCTATAAGTGGAGGAATGGATGGGTGCTCCTCTATGGGTGGAGGAGGTAATGGGTGCTCCTCTATGGGTGGAGGAGGTACTGTGGGTAAAGGTTCTCTAAGTGGTGAAGCCAGGGGTGAGATGGTCTCAATGTTAGTGGAAGACTCCTCCGTAGGTGATGAAGGAGATGAAAGGTGTTCCTCTATTGGTGAAGGAATAGGGAGGTTGGTTTCGATGTGGAAGGAGGATTTGGGCTAGGATCTCCTCTATGGAAGGAATATGGGGTAATTGGGAGGTGACAAGTACATCATTAAAGATAGTGTGAACCTCGTGGGTATGGGTATCGTGAGTTGAGGTCTCACCGGTTTGATCAGATGAAGGGGCATGGTTGGGAAATGGTTTCTTGAAGATGTGTAGGTTTTGGTTGGCAGGTGCATTAGGATTATCCATGGTTAACTCACCTTTCTCGAGCATTTCTTGGACAATATTTTTGAAAGTGATGTAGTTTCCATCACTATGACCCTTTACTCGATGATAATTACAGAAATCATGTTCTTTATACCATGCGGGCATGGGGTAGTAGGGTCAAAACTAGTGTGTGGTTTTATGGGTGGAAGAGTGATGGCTCGACTTTGATAAGCTTTTCTAAGACAGAAGAGTAAGGTTCCCCAATTGGGGTATATTTCTTGCTCTCATCTGAATTGAAAAGTCTGGATGGGTGAGAGATTAGATGAAGGGGTAGCCTGATTTGATGGATGTGCTAGGCCGGCCTTGAGTACCACCATTGTTAGCGGTGCCCTTAGATTTTGAATAATTGGTTTGTGGTTTGGAAGAAGAAGAGGTATCATTCGACTTGAATGTTGAATTCTTATTATGTAATTGGATTTTCTTCTCTTCGATGGCCCAAATCTCTAACTTTCATGCCATAGTGAATGCTTCATCGAATGTTTGGAAGGTTTGGACCTGCAAGGTCGGTGAGATATGTCTAGCACAAGCCCATGTGAAGAGCTCGATGATTTCTATTTGTGGCAGTTGGAAGGTAAGTTGGTTGATCAAGCTACGCCAGTGAGTGACAAATCTATGATAGATTCATCCTCATACTGACGCATGTGGAGTATAGATCGGTCATGGTAACCTTCTTGATGATATTGATAGAGAAATGATCCAAGAAGGCTTGGGCTACCTGATTGAATGAGAATATAGAGTGTCTAGGTAACCCACTATACCAATCTAATGCAGGTCTAGTGAGGGACATGGGAAAGGTTCTCAAGAGCAAGGCATCATCATGAGTGATCAGATAACACCCATGTTTGAATGACCACAAATGCTGCTGCAGGTCTTCTTTTGCTATTGAAATGATTGAATTTAGGCATTTCCCAATGCACGGGGTATGAGCAGATAGGAATGGATGGGTGAATGGGCTCATTACAAATCTCATCATAGGTGAGAGTGTTGTGGGAGCCAGAAACTAATGCCTCCAATGTCTGCATCTTGTCCAACATCAATTTAATTAGGTCGTTGGTAGGTTGTGATGATTGGGTGCCTCCTATAGCATGAGAGGGTTGGTTTTGGGCATATAATGCAGGGGTGGCACTCCAGTGTATGGGGCTGCCATGTAGGTTGATTGAGAAGAAGGTAGTGAAATGGGGGTACGTACTAGAATGTATAATGGATGAAATGGGAGGTTATTGGTAGTATGTATATGGGGGTGGAAGGGTTGTGGTAACCCTAGTGGTAATAGGGGCTAATGATTGTGGAATGGAAAGGACCACATTCTGAAATGGGGTAGGGGTCATCGACACTGGAGGTGGTAATGTAGCTACGGGTATGTGTGAGACATTAGGGGTAGATGAGGTTGTGTTTGGGGTAGTTGTCGAGGGTATGGTGGATGTGGGGGTGCCATGGAGGTAGTAGACATGGCAATCATATATATGGGTATAGGACCTAGCTGTGAAATGACTGGGGGTAAGGTAGATGCGGGAAGCATGGAGCCAGATGGGGCTGATGTGGGAGTGGGAGCGAGAGTCGAGGGGATAGATACGGGCATGCCATATATCAACTGACCCGAGGCATCTCGAGTGGATGAGTGGGAAAGGTAAAACTGCAAAGTGATAGGGTTTTGGTCAAGGAGTCATGCAAACTCCTCATCTCTAGTAGTGATAGTAATAGGTTGGATGGGATCCATGGCTGGTGATAAAATGGAAGGTGGTGAAGGACTAGGTGGGAGTGGTTGACAATTGGCGTGAAATATGAGTGTGCTTGCTTGTCTTTGGGTCAGCACCATGTGAACCAATACTGATCAGGTAGGGTTGCTTCTCTGTAAATGACATAAAACAATAGGAATAGGTGAATCTATGGAGCAAAAAGTGGATTAGGTACCAAATGGTGGTTGGAATGTGAAATAGGATAACCGATGTTGGTTAGGGAAAACCGACACGGTAGGGGTAACCCTTGCCGGCCTTTTGTAGAAAATGGACAGTGAGTGAAAAACAAGGTAGAAGGTGAAATCTGATAGGTATGCCAAATCTGATGATGTTTAAAATGTCAATGGGAATGATGGTAGTGATAGGGACTGTGAAAAGTGGAAGAATGAATAAAATGTCCTTTTGAGTAGGTTAGCAAAAGGACCTGGAACCGACGATGTCGGTTGGGTATAACCGATGATGGTCAGAGGTAACCGATGATGGTTATTGTGAAATTGAAATAGTGATGAAAGAAAAGTGGTGAATTAAAATGGATGTAGAATCAGACCCAAAATTCTAAGAATGATGATGATGATATGGCCCAGGCACACTCAGTGAAGCCGGAATACACCAGCTATGATGAGGAGTGTAAGGATGAACAAAAAAGTGAAGAACGTGATCTCTCACCTCAAAATGCAAGCCAAGCAGAAACACTAAGAAAAATGTGATCCTAGGAGTGCCTTTTCTATTATGTTTGTTTAGCTTATGCTATTTAAGGATTGACACATGAATTGTGAAATAGATTTTTTTGGTGAGGATGGCTTCCTACAAAGAAGGAGATCTAAAAGGTGAGGTTTTAGGTATGTTATGGTGGGGGTGGGCTTCACTCTGAAGTATGACTCGACAGAGTAGTGAGTTGGGTGCCCACTATGTCGTGATCATGTGATCACCTATAACTTCTTCCAGGTAGGATGTTGTTTAAGAATGTATGTATTTTGAATTTTTGTGAGGTTTGGTAAGACTCAGAGAAAGAGAAAAGGAAAGAAGTTCTTTTCTATGATTCATTTGTCAACCATCAGCTGGGCATGACTTCCAGCATATAGGTTTCCCTCAATTAATGTGAGCTAATATGATAAATCAGAATGCAATGCACTTATTTTTAAGCCCAAATCAAATGTGAAATTGGATGACATAATAAGATGAAGAGGAAGAGGGATGCTCTTTCACTATAATGTAGAAAACATGAAGAAATGGTTCTTTTTAATTACACCAAAAGAAAAGTTTCCTTTAGAGAAAATAGAAAGAAAAGGTGGGTTACCAAGGAAGAAAATTAGTGTGTATGCTTTTCAGAAGGGAAACAAACACACAAATTTTCCTAGGAATGAATGAAATGCAAGGAACCCTGGATGGGTCCCCCAGCGTGCCAAAATGTTTCACCTGATTCTAGATCATTTCTTTGAAGTATTGATGAAATAGATAGGGTAACGGGTGTAGGAGGAATACCTGTTCAAATGTTGGTTGATGGGTTATTGTGTGTGTATGACTTCCGAATCCACAACTGATCATGAGAGCTTCCTTTTGGCTAGGAGGAACTACCTGTAATGAAAAGCAAGACCACAAGAAGGAATTAAACAATATGGGAAGTGAACTGCCTAGTGTATGCTAGATCCGGGAAGTGTGATACTTCCTAGATGGATGTCAGTCCATTTTTAAACAATTTAATGTTGTAAACAAAGTAAATCCTATTGTAATTTCAAAATGATTTAGGTATCTCACTTAAAACACAATAAAAAATAGATCTAATCTAACAGGCTAAGCTAGAATAGAATCCAAAGGTCAAATGATTGGTTTTGGGTTCTGTAGGTTTGACAGAGGTCTCGGGTAGATCATAGGTGGATGAGGGTGAGATGAAATTGGTGGGTAGGTCTCTATTCTGGGTTGTATGGGAAAATATAGAGACCGATGTTGGTTAAGGGTGACCGACGACGGTTAGGTGTAACTGGTGCCGGTTACTGTGGAAATCTGGAAATGCCACAGAACAAGCTTTAGGTCTCCTTTGTGATGCACAAAAGGACTTTGGTTGGTCGGGATGAGGTATTGGGTGACTTGGGTAGGATTTGGTGAGGTTTTAATGGGTATATGGAGGTGGAAGTGTTGGAGAAGGTCAATAGGTGGCTAGGTAAACAATAGATGATAAAATAATGATGAAATGAAATAAACCAGAGAAGTATGATGTTATACTTACTTGGATTCGGTTAAAGTCCTGGATTCTGTGTGAGTGAGGATGGAGGTCTTTGATGAGGGGTTTGAAGGCTGCAAGTGATCACCAACTGAAAGAAAGCTTTTGCATGGGCTGCATGTACATTCCTCTTTACTTGGTTAGATCAGATCATGGCTAGGATGGTTGTGTAGGAAAAGATGCTTGATCTCCTTCCTTGCATGTGATTCTCTTTGGAATTCACCCTCTCAAAGATGTGTTATCTCTCGAGATGTGTTAATCTTTTCCACCATACCGCTCCTTTTCTTCCAACTTCCAACCTTGAGAATAAGGTTTTTTGGGGTTAAAAGGGTAACCGACGGCGGTTTCGGCTTAACCAATGATGGTTAGGGGTAACCGGCATCGGTCAAGGTGGGATTTCCTAGGTTTACTAAACTAGGAAGATCCTCTTGATTTCCTCGGATCTCATGTCATTAACCCATGGATTATGATTTGGGAGCTTCTTGTGAGCATGCGGGAATGTGGTTAGAGGGAATGTAGGCATTGATTTTAGGGTTTGGGTAAGTCTTAGTTATTAGGGAATAAGAGATAAAATATGAATAATCCCTTACAAAATGTAACAAGAGAAACTAATAATTTAACATAGTTCACCCAATTTGGGCTACGTCCACCAAGAATCACTTGCTCATATTTTATTACAAGCCTCCACTATCTCAAAGTGGATACCCATATCCATTTTGGAGCTATGCTCAACAAACTCTAAAGAATTCACAAGAATTCAAAGCACATCTACAATGCATTTTTATCTATCTATCATATGCATAAGGATTGCTTAAGTAGTTTGATACAAAACCATGGGTATCAAAACCATAAATTTTCCTAGAAAAGGTATCAAAACAATGGGTGTAGAAAAACCATGGGCCCAAAACAGCCCATAAGGTTACCCATTACCCATGGGTTAATAAACAACCCATGAAAATTTACTTGAGGCTTCGTTTCAAACCCCCTTGGCTCACCGGTGATGCGGGACCGCCATAAAAATACCACGAGTGTAACACATGAAGGTGTACCACACTCTAACATGAAAACAGGCTCCACAAACATAACATTAGTTAGTTATGGCAACTTGCGAAGAATAGGTCTTAGGTTGAGTTGGCTTGGTGAGGTGTCTGGTGAATGAGATGTATGTGTGGATATTATTTAAAATAAGATATTTAAATAATAAATATAGTGAGGATAATGTATTAATTTTGTGTGCATGTATACTTTGCTTAATGCTAAATCAAATGAAGCAAGAACTACCACCTAAAATAGTTCTACAATTTAGCTAAAACAAAGCATAAACACCATCATGATAAGAATTAAACAAGGGTTAGATGTTAGCATTCATAAATATAAACTTTGAAACTAACAATGCTAAATATCTAAACTCCTCTATTCTCTAACAACAAATAAATGAATGGACCTAAGTAAGCTCAATGGCTATCAAAATAGTTGTCCTTAATGTTCCAAGAACCTAGGAATGGGGGCTAATCAAAGTTGGGCTACAAGACCCTTTTGACACCTCCCATATGACCCAAGCACTTTAAGAAAGAGGCTTAACTCTTCAAGATGATGAACTCTCAAAAGGGCAAGGTGCAAGCTCTTAGTCTCTTTCTATATGCTTTACATTTGCTCTCTAAGGAGTTTAGGTGTAAGTAAAAGGTGGGTGGAGGGCTCTTTTATAGCCCAAAGGATAAAAGGATTCAACACATTCTCATGAATGTGGGATAAAGGTAAAACATGATTAGGAATGGATAAGGTTGTTTTACTAAAGGTAACCTTACTTTAGAAGGGTTTAATACATGTTTAGCAAGTCATGGGAGTTAGGGGTATTTTAATTAATCAAAGGTGATTAATTAATAGGTAGGTGTAAGCTTATAGAAGCCAATTAAAAGAATATTAGTGTGATTTAGGCTATTATAATGGGATTAAATCAATTAAATATTGATTTATTGGTTAAATGGAAGGAAAGCTAATTAATTAATAATAATTAATTAGTCTAGGTAGAAGGGTGATTTATTAACTAAAGGTCGTTAGTTAGGGTATTTGTTGGATAGGCAACTTAATTAATAGCTTAGTGTAATTAATTAATAATGATATGAGGAAAATGAGCACTTTTGATGATACGTTGTTGATTTGTGAGAAAGGGATAATTAAGCGCAATTTAAATTTAAATTGCTTGGGCATAATTATAGGTGTCTACATTTGCCCCTCTTTGGGGTGGTGTAAGTGATGCCACTTCAAAGATAGTAGATAGAAGATATTTTGAAGAGATAGAAGAAAAATTAGTAGGAGGGAGAGATGCCCCCTCGAGTGTCGATGGGGTGATGAAGGAAGCCGATCGACGATCGAAAAAGATGAGAAGTAGGCAGAAGAATGGGGACGAGGCAGGATGCCCCGAGGAGAGGGAGAATTAGGGGTGAAAGGGAAGTGGTGTAGAAGAAATATGGATGAGAGGAGAGAAGAGCTTAACCTCTAGCCACTTATTTGTTTGGAACAAATTTGATGTCATCATATTGCCATAGGAACTACATCATCGGTCCTTATGAAAAATATAAGCATACGACAAAGGTAGAATGACATGAAAAGCCATACTACGAACAATTGTCCATTGTTGAAAGTACCAACTCCACGCAACATATAATAATGCAATGCAATACGAGAAGGAAACAAGCTCATATAACAGGGAAAACAAGTACGAACACACATATCACCCAACAACAAATCAAGATAGTTGTACCAATGTTTTGTTATCGGTTTTGAAGAGATCCACAAGTTCATGATTGACGAAAAGGGTTAAAAATTATGCCCCAAGCAAGGATACATGCAAGGGAAATGAAAATGGACACGAGGTCCATGAAAAGTGTTTGCAAATGAAAAACAAAGCACTGGTGTAACCAAAAGTGCCCAGTAGAGGGAAGCAAACAGAAACATTGTAGAATGGGTGAATCCGGTGATCCGCGAGTCGTATTAATCGGGAAGATGTGAGACAAACCAACAAGATATGGAGAAAATACCATGCACGACACAAGTTTCAGCCGTAAGAAGCAAGTTACCATTTTGTAGGGTGTTTTACTTTTTAGGAATTTTTTGAAAAATTTTGCCTTTTTTGGATTTATATATATATATATATATATATATATATATATATTGTTTGTGTTGTTTTTGCTTTCCAAACCATGGTGAAAAGTAGAAGAAGAAAGCGAAGGGCCTAGGGGCAACAGAAAGTGCCCTAGGTGGAAGAAAAGAGAAACAAACGACAAATAATGTCCTTGTTTAGTGGAAAAATGAAGAAAAAATAATTATTTACGAGGGTGTGAAGAAGAATAAAAATCGCCAGGGAGCAATAAAATTGTCTAGGGGAGAAGAAAGGGGTATTGGACAAAAAATGCCCCAATACAGTGAAAAATAAGATAAAAATAATTATTTAATTAAAAATAATTATGACAAGAGAAAAGGTGAGTGAAATGGGTGTCTGGCCGTCCGATCGGTGAAAAAGCAATAATATATAGTGGGGTAAAAACATCACAATCAGTTCATTTTAACCACTAGTTTAGAAAACTTGACCGGAGGCTCGACACTCGGGAGAGATGGTGATCTCACGTGATCATTTTAGGGTGTTGTAGATTGTAGATGATAAATCTTGAATATCAAATGTTGTTTTCAAATTTTATTTTGATGTCTATGGTCGGGATGATATGATGATATTGGTGTGGGGGGATAGATTTTTTTTATTTCACCCCTCTTGCCCCCATTGATGATATGATATGTGATGATTAGCTTAGTATACTGCATGATGTAAAACTTACCATTTTGTTTATATATGATGTATAGATGATGTTATATGTGATGATAGTGATGGATGTGATGTGAATGATAACAAAATAGAACACATGCAAGAAACACATACTAAATGCTACAAAGAACACCGGGGAATCAATGCAATGCTTGGCCAAGATGCGCGTGATCCATCTCCCACCTTGAGAATCGAGAATGGGTATAGGTTCAAGTTGGCGAAGCATGTGTGCATGTATACTTTGCTTGATGCTAAATCAAATGAAGCAAGAACTACCACCTAAAATAGTTCTACACTTTAGCTAAAACAAAGCATAAACACCATCATGATAAGAATTAAACAAGGGTTAGATGCTAGCATTCATAAATATAAACTTTGAAAACAATGCTAAATATATAAACTCCTCTATTCTCTAACAACAAATAAATGAATGGACCTAAGTAAGCTCCATGGCTATCAAAATAGTTGTCCTTAATGTTCCAAGAACCTAGGAATGGGGCTAATCAAAGTTGGGCTCTGGACACCTCCCATATGACCCAAGCACTTTAAGAAAGAGGCTTAACTCTTCAAGATGATGAACTCTAAAAGAGGTCCAAGCTCTTGTCTCTTTGATATATGCTTTCATTTGCTCTTTAAGGAGTTTAGGTGTAAGTAAAAGGTAGGTGGAGGGCTCTTTATATAGCCCAAAGGATAAATGATTCAACACATTCTCATGAATGTGGGATAAAGGTAAAACATGATTAGGAATGGATAAGGTTGTTTTATTAAAGGTAACCTTACTTTAGAAGGGTTTAATACATGTTTAGCAAGTCATGGGAGTTGAGGGATTTTAATTAATCAAAGGTGATTAATTAATAGGTAGGTGTAAGCTTATCAATTAGAAGAATATTAGTGTGATTTAGGCTATTATAAATTAAATCAATTAAATATTGATTTATTGGTTAAATGGAAGGAAAGTCTTAATAATAATTAATTGGCTAGGTAAGGTGATTTATTCTAAGGTCATTAATTAAGGTATTTGTGGATATTATTTAAAATGTAATATTTAAATAATAAATATAGTGAGGATAATGCATAAGTATTTAAAATTTAAGGTGTCTACAAATTTAATTAAACTAATTAAATTAATATAGTGGGGTGATGGGGGCCATGGCTAGGTGAATGTGATGAAGGGTGTTTATTCATCGAGGGACCAAAGGGGAGTGTGACCTAGTTTTAGTGTCTAGAGACACACATGATTCTTCACATACATCGAAGTCTAGCTCATCCATGTGTGTGTGTATAGACCAAGATAGTTGTTTTTGTGTGCACGTGGTGGCCATGTCCTCATCCATCAACTCCCATCCATATAACTCCTTAGGGCTCACCGTGCTCTGGAACCGAGGCACAGACAATCTTACTTGTGTCCTCAACATAGCCCAAACATGGAACATTAAACTCTCCACTTGTCCTTTTAATTCTTAGCCCCTTAGGAATTGACGCGCTAAATTTTAGAGCTAGATCTTCAGTTTCCTGAGTGGTATCTTGTTCTATCTCTCCTTCCTTTACCACTTCTCCCTCATTCTTCACATCTTCATCTTTCATTTATTCATATTTCAGCTCCTCCACATCCTCTAGTGGTGTAGGAGATTCAGGTGTGCTATCCTCAGACTCTTCTACCACCTTGTCTAGCTTCATTTTTCTCCTTCTTTTCTTAGTTGTCTCCTTCTATGGAGAGAGCTTTGGTGATCACCACACTAACTGTGGAGTAGTGAATTGAGTCCTTGTTTGCATGAACACCCTCTTAAATTTGTGTTCCTTAGGGTCTGATCCAACCTCCAATTCTTCATCCCCTTCTTCTTGTGTCTGGGGTGGAGTACTTGTGCACTAAGATTCTACCTTGTTTGAGGGATGCCTTCATTCTCTATGTACCAAGCCACTACTTGTCTTCACATTCTTCCTCTTCATCATCTACTTCTATAGTTTTAGTGGGCTTTGGAGCTGGTACATTCTCCACTATGTGCTTTCCCTTAAGTGGCCCTAGAAGTGCGAACTTGTTCTCCACATATTTTTTCCCTCCAACTTGGGCTTAAGCTAAAGGTAGATAAACACAGCCCCGCTATCTCAAATCACCAAACTCATGGGCTTTAAGCTTATCACATCTGATATTAGCCTCTCTATGTAGGTGGTCTTACCTGAATACACATAGGTCTTACGTAGTGTATGGTAGTCACAGTCTACTTTATCTGCAAAAAAGTTCAAGCATTGCACATTGTTGAACCAATGGATTGCTTGCCTTGAAATGGCATGTTGTGAAGGCATATGGAAGTTTACACCAATGGCTCCAAGTACCATCCTTCATCGCAAAACATGTGATAAAAAAGTGTTGATATACTACGAACTGGACCACCTAGCCCACCACCGAAGGTAAATCCTTGGGGATGAACCACTTCTCTTCAAACATCATACAAATCCTATCATACCACATCTCCACCCTTTTCTTAAATGGCCCACTCATTTTCCTTTCACATAATTACTTATCAAATCTTTCTACCAGGGACTTACTCTACATGGGGTACTCCTAGATCTTATTCTTCAACCCATTGGGCACTTTGATCTCCAAAAATACTAAGGAAAATAGGACAGCTCAAACTGATTCTCTCACTATGTGCGTGCTTCCTCAATGATAGTGTCCATAATGTAGCCTATTATGTTGTATATTATTCCTGTGAAATTATCCTTGCAATGTGTAACCACATTGTATTCACCTGGGACAATCTCTATTGATCATTCAATTTAGTGACCAGATGTGCAACTTCTGTACCATTGGGTACTTCTTTAGTTTATCGATATCCATTCCATGTAGACCCTTGGTGTATCCTAACTCCTTATCACATCTCCAAGATGGTTGATTTATCTGTTAAGTCACTATTCAGGTCCACTCTTGTGCCCCTCAATCTTATTATAGTGGAAATTAGAGCGGCGATAATCCTTACCCTGCATTCGGTGAAGTAGAAGAAATATTCATGTACCCTACTCATCATCAACAAATTATATAAAGGTTCATACTTTCCAAAGTATGGGAGTTTGTACAACTGGTAAACTCCAATCTGCTTTAGCATCTTCTCTCCTACATCATCATACACTGACATATCCTCGGTTGTGTGCTTGTTTGTCTTTGTATTCAATAACACATCTAATTCCTTTTTGTTCTCTAATGTGTGGTGGTTGTAGTCACTGATCTTTCTTTTTTATAATGGGAGAATCCCATTCTTGTCCCACTATCATGCCTTATGGGTACTGCATTTCTAAAAAAATTCTCTCAGGAGAAATTTCGACCTTTGCTTCCACCTTCTTCCCTTTTGCTCCTACGACAAGGTGCTTTCTTTGGTGCCATTTATAAATCACAACTCTCTATCCTCAAATGCTCCACTTTTAGCTTCTGCAATGTGAAAACTCAAACCCTATCTCAGATCCACATGCCCTATTTGAAATCACGTGCCCTAGATCTTTGAACACTCTTCTTCACTCAAACCCTTCACCAATGAGGACATAAGCTTCTCCTGCACAAAAATTTGCTCCTCATGTCTAGTTTCCCACTCTTTGCACCTCAATACTCATCGCTTAGCTTGGTCACACTTATCTCTTTCAAATTTTTGTGATTTACAATGGTAAGAATGAACTCATATCCCTTCCTTATATGGATTTTCAAAAATTTGGTACATTTATTGCTCTTTCACATACCACCATTCCTCATTAGCTGACCATTTTCACAATTTTCCACGTGGTGTATATTTTCTTCTCAGATATAACCTTTTAGCTCACCTTCCTACCTTTTGGCTACAATCTTCTCTTTAGGGTGCTTCCATATGCCTGAGTACCTCATCACCACGCCTTATCTTAGTAGTCTCTATGGTTACCACTTATCTCACGTTATATTGTTCCTTCATTTATCTCCATCCATGGTCCTCATTTGGAAGCAATCTTATTTTCATCAACTCTTCAAAATTTGAATAGGACTTGTAGTAGTTTGTTCCTTTATGTGTACCCATTTCTCAACAACCACCCTACACAAATGGTATGTGCAGTCCTCTGTGCATAATTTTTTTGCAAATGGTAATTAGCTTCTAGCACACAAATGCACTTATTTCACAAATTAACAACTAAATTAACAAAAGCATAGTGATGAAGAAGGAAATGCATTAAGGGAATTTATAATTGAAAACCTAATATAAATGACAATACTACCTTATTTCAAACACCTAGAAGACTTATTTATGGTAGGGCTTCAACCTAATCCCGTAGAAGTAACTGGGTAACCATATTCCATCAAACATTTCTAACTGAAAAGATCCTATTTCAAGTATGTGAGTGATAACATATGGTCCTAACCAATGTACTTTGAGTTTTCTTGGATGGCGCAGAAACTTAGAATCATAAAGGAGCACCATTTTTCATATCTCAAGATTTTTTTCCCTAATGTTCCTATCATGCCATGATTTCTACTTGAATTTTTATTGCTTCTGACTCCAACGTGCTATTTCTCATCGCTCATCCAAATTAATCAACTTGTCAATCCATTCTTCTAACGCTTTCTCATTAGCGAGACTTCCAACGTGTGTAATATGTAAAGAAGGTGACATAAATTCTATAGGAAGAACAAATTCAATGCCAAAAACCAATTGAAAAGGTGTGGCCTTGTTTAGCCATTTGTATGTTGTTCTATATGCCTAAAGTACTACGGAAAATTTATCATCCCAATCCTTTCTTCCAACATCTAATTTTTTTGTCAACGTCTGGCTCAAAATGTTGTTGAAAGCCTCAATAGTCCCATTTTCCTAAGGATGATATGGTGTAGTCTTATAGTGTGAAATCATGAATTCATCCAATAAAATTTTGATTGTCTCATTCAAAAAATGTGTGCCCCTATCACTTGTCAAACTCAAAGGGAGTCCATACCTTATAATAATTTTTTCCCATAGAAACTTGGGTACTATAGCCATTGTATAATCCTTTGTAGGTGCTACTTCTTCTCACCTTATCAGATATTTTGTGCAAGTAATGATATAGTGTGACCTAGTCCTATGCATAATTGGTGAAATAGGACCCACAAAATCTATAGCCCATTTCTCAAACAGTTTTGTACTAGTAATAGGTCTTAGAGGGATTTCATCTCATTGACCTGGTTTCCAAAGGAACTGACATTGATCAAAAGCCTTACAATAAGCCTTACAACCTTTATATAGGGTCTCCCACCATAATCCAGTGAGTAAAATCTTGCACGTAGTGGTGTCACCTGCATAGTGCCCACCTACAATACCACCATGAGCCTCCTCCATGATATATGTGTGCTCATGTTCCAGTACACAATGGCACAATACTTCATCCCGGCCTAGCTTGTACAGGTCTTCACTAATCAAAATATAGGGTGCCATATGTATAGAAAGTTGTTTCTTCTCTAAGGATTTCATTCCTTCTAGTGCCATACCTATTCGTAGAAAGAAAAAAATGTCCTCTAATTCGATGGTGCATGTTGTAACTTGTATAATTATGCATCGGACATGTTATCTTTAATTGCTTGCACTTCTTCTCATGAATGTATTATGGATAGATGATCTAGTCTAGAATTACTTTTCCCTGGTTTTACCACAACTGTGAAATCAAATTCTTGGAATAAGAGTACCCATCTGCATATGCGGCCATGTAAAATAAGCTTGTTTACTAAATACTTCAATTCCATGTGATCTGTATAAAATACAAATGGTGTTGCTAGAAAGTACTATCTGAATTTATGTAGCACATAGATCATTGACAAAGATTTGCGCTCTGTAGTTGTGTAATTTTTCTCTGTATGAGTCAAATTTCTACTAGAAAAATAGATAAGATGATCTATAATACCTTCTCCAGGTTGAGCCAACACCATGCCAATGGCCATGTTAGAGGCATCCACATGTACATGAAATGGTTGGTCCCATGAAGGAAAGCACATAATAGGTGTGTAGTAAGTTTCTCCTTTAATGTCTTTAAATGTGTTGCTACGATTCTCCCAGTAGAATGTCCCTTTTCCTTTTAGTAACTCCTCCAAAGGTGAAACAAGCTTAGCATACCCGTTTATGAATTTTCTATAATATCCAGTGTGACCCAAGAATCCACGCACCTCATTTTGATTCGTAGGTTCTGTCAGGCCGATAATGACTGCAACCTTAGTTGGATCAACCAACAAACCTTCCTTGCAGATGATGTGTCTTAACAATATTCCAAATGGCATAGCAAATACACATTTCTTGATGTTCAAAGAAATACTCAACTGTCTATATCTTTCAAACATTAAGAAAAAATTGTCACAATGATCCTTAACAAGTCCATACACAATGTCCAATCATCTAAATAAACATGTAAGAATTTGTGAATAAAATATTTGAACACTTGAATAATTATGCGCAAAAATATAGCATGTGCATTTTTCAGACGAAAGGGCATCACAGTATAGGAAAAACTACCCCATTCAGTAGTAAAAGTAGTCTTTTCCTGATCCTCCTATGAAATCATAACCTGATGATACCCAAAGAATCCATCTATAAATGAATAGATTTTACACCCCACAACACCTTCTAGTATTTCTTTAGTGAATGGCGTAGAAAGGGATCATTCAAACATGTAGCGTTCAGCTCCCTGTAGTCCACACAGATCTAATTTGGCCATCATTCTTGATACTTTGAGCACCATTGGAATAACCCATTCTGACTTGTCCAGGGGCTTGATGATTCCAGACATCAATATTTTGTCAATCTCTTCTTTGACCTTTTCACACAAGTTAGGGTTCATCCTGTAGGGTCTCTTTCTGACTGGGTGTGCACCCTCCTTAAGTTTTATCTTCATCTCTCCTAATGATTCATGCACACCTTTAAGTTCATGGTATCCCCAAGGGAATAAGTCCTAATAATCCCATAGTAACTCAATGATTTTTTCCACTTCAGAGTCAGACCAATAGTCTCCAATTATGGCCTCCTTAGGCTCAACATCTGATCCAATATTCACTTTCTTTGTCTTCATAGGTTCATGATAGGCACACGTGGGCTTATCTGCACTATCCAACACTTCCCGCTACCCGTTGAATGTTCTACATCCATATTTTCTACTTCCTCATCATCCACTAAGTAGACCATTTTTCCTTTTTCTTTCTCAAGGAAAGTGCACTTAAGTAGTATGACATCTATCTCTATTTCTCCATCAAATCACGCTCTTGAGTCTCCCTCAAAAAATAAACTTGAATGAGTTATTCCACCTTGGTGCTATCTCCCATAGTTAAGTGCTTTATAACCTTTAATGCCTCTTCTAAAGGAGGTTTAGTAGAGAATAAGTCAAATGTTGGGTCATTCCTGCAATTAAATCCTGCCAATTTCCACTCTCTCTATGGAGTTCTACATATACATACCAAGCACCACACAACCTTGTAAAGTGGAATAAAATTTGTGCACCCAGAGCAAAGGTGGTAAAGCTTCTTGCCCCTCCATCCGGAGTCTCTCACACTGTTGAACATGGTGTTGAACAGGTTTATTACCTTGATAAGTGCATATCTAAGTAGGTGCATTTCTCTTGTATAATCTAGTAGTAAGAGCAATCCTAATTTCATTCCATCCTACAAGATTATCCTTGTGAACCACCCACCAATGCACTTGCTCTCCCACGTAGGGTATATGATAGCATATTTAGTCTCTCCAACTGGTCTATCCATTATTTCTCCATGGTGCATATAAATACCATAAGATCTCCTTCTCTAGTGTAACGAGGTACCAAGTTGTTACCTATTCTCCTGATACAACGTGGTATGATATCCCTACCAAATATACTCTTGACTTCATGCCCTACCAAATCATAAGTTCTATGAGCCCAATTATCACAAGCAAAACTTGTGGTATCTCTAAAATACTATGCATCTTCCCATTGAAGAATTCCTTCTTTAGATGGCTCAAGCACCTCTGGGTCCCGAATGGAGGGTACATAAATTCTATTTAGGTCTTCCTCACTCAAAGGCTCAACATAGGGCATAGATTTTCCATCTATTAGAGGGATAACTACTCTTTCCTCATTTTCAAAACTGATATAACCCTTTTTGAAATGAAGATCAACATTATTTTCATAACACCAAGGATGCCTTGGTAGATCTAGGAAGCTATCTTCCTCTGCAAGCGCTAAACCTCAAAATATATAGTGAATTTGGCTCCCGTATGGTAATGGATGCATCTTTTAACACTTTGATGGGAGTGGCCTTAGTACGGTTAGCCATGAACAATACATTCAAAGAGGGATGCAATGGATGTCTCCCCATTTATACCCATGCATCTAAAGTAAGAACATTGATTTCACACCTGTATCAATCAATATATTACTCAAAATCCACCCATCCACAACAACATTCAAAGTGATTTACTTTTCATAATCTAGGCTATGAGGGGGAAGATTTACATGCAGGATCTTCCTTCTAGTCTCAATACTTGCGTGTGGAGTGTTTCTCTTTAACCAATTCCATAACAAGTGGAATGATATTCTCTGGCACAATATCTTGTACACTTCTTTCAAGTCATCCATATTAGATTGGACCATTTTTGATGCTTTATTTTTCTCCATCTTCTATGATTTCTCCTTTAAATATTGTATTTCACCCTAAAGATTTCTAAGTACCTCCATGGTCTCCTGATAAACCTCCTTCTAATGGACAGGATCTAGGTACTGTGCATGTAGAACCTCCTCCTTAGTGATGGTAGGATTCTTCTACAATTCTTCTTTTACGCATGCCGCGGTGCAGTGGGTAGTGATCTTCACTTGCAATGCCTCGGATTCTGGTTCCAACTTAGGCATCCACTAGTTTTACATAGCGCATTGTATCCTAACCATCCATGTGCCTTTGTTTTCTTGTTTATGTTTCTTACTAATATGCTCATACAAGTCTGGGAATTCCTCATAACTATGATTCTTTCCATAGAAAGAACATGTAATATTCTAAGGACATTTACCGTAGTGGTCGGAGATCCGCTTGTATAACATGTTCCGTGAGGGAACTCACCTTGTCTACCACCATGACCTCATCCTCCAAATCCACCATGGTATCCTCGACCTCTGCCATAACATCCTTCAAAACACAATTTATTCTAATCATAACACATTTTATTGTGATCCCGATCTGATGCTCATTCTTGCCTTTAGAGTTATCTGATACTCTTGTCTATCATACACCAATATCTATAGCATCATGGATGACCAATCCCATCTTAAAGTAACAAGAGACGTTCTTCCTTATTCCGCATTGTAATAATGGGTAGCGACTAACATCATGGTGTAGCATTCCCATTTTAAGACTTTAGAAACAAGGGAATTTTTATACATAATGTTCTCTATTCTAGATAATCATAATTTAGAACACACATTCCATGCCAATCAATCTCATAACAGATAACCATATGCAGTTGTAAATGACTCGGTGAACTACCGATCTCTCATTTCATGACTTGGTTACCAACCGATCTCTCATGTTAACTTAAGTATTGAATACTATGGGTATACTATGTATACTTGGTTCTCTTACCCTATTTTGGGTATTGAGTGTTCTGTTTAAGAAATCTATTTGAATATTTGTTACCATATTCATCTAAAATCACATTTCTCAAACTAGGTGACATAGGACAACGCAACCAATAACTTGTGATACTTTGGCCAAAGATTTCCACACTATTCATGTTACTATTCCTAGATGACATACTCGTCTAATCAGAATACGTCCTTCACCCCACTCATCTGTTATCTAGAATGGTCTTTACTGACTTCTATCAGTCCACTTGTCCAAGGTTTGACCCTAACCCAGGTTATTGACATAATTTGGTATAGGGAACCACTCACGATGACCTAGGGTATATGGGCATACTCAGTCGACCTAAGTCAATTGAATGTGCCTAGTTACCCTAAGTCATTGAGAGTCACTTCCTATGCTAAATCATATCCTTAGCCTAATCTAGAGAGAAACTAAGTTCAAGTCAGATTTGAGTAGATCTAGATGAACCAATGTTGAAGGGTGTTGCAACATGTCAACTACAACATTGTATCCTCGTGAAGACCCAAGTCTTCACGAAGGTATAGTTCTACAGTTGGCATGTGCCAACATCAAAAAAACTACTTCATCATGATTTACACACCTCAAGAGGTCATATCCACTTAATTATCTTTGGATTAAGATTCAAATCACAACAACCTTGCATAACCCTAATCCCAACAATCCTTAAGTTTTCCATCCTTATTTGAGTTGATTAAATAATAAGGAACTTCAAAACCTATGATTGCTTTTATGTTCATTAACTTTTGCTTAACGTGTAATTAATCGAAAATAGAAACAACATCCATCATAAGATTTAATTAATGTGTCTCAACCATTCAAGGAATGTATAAGAACCAAAACAGGTTTTGTTATGGTAGACTTCATAGATATGAAGTCTAAATGGTTATCAAACTCATATACCATTCATTTATTTTGTATCCTTTTGAGAGGAGGAGAACCTTCCTCTTTATGGTTAAGTATTAGGATTTATTATACCCTTATCCAATTCACACATCCTGATATTTTAACTATACGTTCATAACATCATAATAAACCATACAAGATTAGGTAAAGAACATCAATACATGCAACTTAGTAAGTTGCATTCAAGTAAGGGAAATTGTACTAATTCCCATTTATCCAACCTATTCAATGACAACAGAAATAAGGATCCAATCAGATATGAATGACAACATCAAAGATAGGATTACAAATTTCCTTCATATTATGAACAAGAGAATTGACATAATCAATTTAAGTAACTTCAGTCTTTTCAATTCATCATGATAAAATACACATTTTACAAGACTATGCATTATTGACATATTTCATGTCAACAACATCAAGATCATTAAAGAATACAACTTTTCTTCCTTCAATACATCTCAATAATGAATCAGAATTCTCTATAAATGGTCCAGAATTTTAAGAAACCAATACATCATAAAATTTATTTCCTTCCTTTATCACTTACGAAGTCCATCTACAAAAATTGCTAGCACGGGTCAGTTCATTGAACTGAGCATGATAAGCACTAAGCATTAAAAGCAATGTGCTTTCAACTAATTGTTTCATTAAACCAACTCTGCTTTTATGAAATAGTGAGGTCAAGAAGACAAATAAATCATAAGTAGTAACAACCATAAAAGAAGAACAATTAATCATTTGAATAACATTTAAGGAAAGATCATGATGAAATCAACAATCTACAACATGATATTAGATAAATAATGTTCCAACCAAAACACTTATCTATATCAAATAAAAGTACCTTCTAATTATTTCCTTCACAATTCATTTGAATTTGAAATACAAAAATTAATTCACTATTTAACCAAAATAGAGTTACTTTCAGAAGTAGGAACCTTCTAACTCAGCTTACAAAGTTTCATAAAAAGACAACTACAACCAAGCTCATTCCAACTTCATAAAGGATTTAGGATGAATCATCTAACAATATAAGTAAATAAGAGTTTCACATTTCAGATGTGACATCCTAATTCCAAATCCAAGACATAGCCTAATTTCTCAAGTTAGGCCATACATTAACATTAGGAAGTATTCACTCAATGCACAACATCTCACATTAATCTACTATCACAAATATTAAAATCCTTTAATACAAGTCAAGTGAATAAGCAAGTAGTAATGTTGACTACACAAAGGCATTAAGAAAGTAATGCAACTAAACCAATTAAATCTTATGACAAGATTTACCCAAAAGAAGAAGAACGAAAATTAAAATAGTTAAGAACTTCCTTTATAATTTGGTTAACCGAATCCCCATTCACAACTTCAGAAAAGAGAACACAACACATAACCTCCTATAATTTCCAAAGGGGCAGTGATTAGACTTTACCTCAGAGAATGAAAGAGAAGGAGTCAAATGACATGATCACAGAAGGAATTCTTACATTCTATCACATGTGAAGAAGGTCATATAAGGATAGTTGCAGACCCAATCACAACATCCTCAACTCTTTTATAAAAGAAAACACATATAAGAAGAGATTAAACAAAATGTGTGACTATTGCATTTGAAAAAATTTAAGCAAGGTTCCCCATCATGGACAAGTTTCGAAATAAGTATATTATAAACCCATATCAAAAAGGAGATGCAATGAAAAAGTTCTAAATCACCATAGAGGTAAATAATCTATCCAACAGTCATTCAAAATGTCAAAGTTTCAGTCAAAGGATAAAAAGACTCGACCATTACTTTCAAGATGGAAAGTAAAACAATCAATGAGATAGAATCTCAATTCGAATCCTCACAGAGGTGAGAGAAATACATCTTATGAAGGGACAGAGAAAGTTCCATCATGATTCGATTCCAAAGAAGGTGCAACCCAAGATCGACATGGCTTAGCTATATGTGCACAAGCTATCAAAAAAATGATAAAATTATTTTCATTACATTTCTATAGATAGGTTCAATTACACACCTCTACGAAATCGACAAGGTAAATTATTCCCTCCAATCTTACTCAGAGATCAAAGAAATGGAAGATTCCAAAACCCCTTATTCAGAATCGATTTGGTTAGTTCTAAATCAAGAAATGACAACCACAAGTCCGAATAACATCCTTAAGTTTCATGATATCCCAATCAAGAAGGATTTAACAAGTTTACTCAAGAAAGATACTCAAGAGATTAACCTAGTTCAGGGACAGATATACAAAACCAACAACATCTACTTCAATAGGGAAGTAGACAACATGATCAACATAATAAAGCTCAAATAGAGCTACAAGAATAACCCTAGTATCGAACTCAAACAAAGTCAACTCTCACAATGTCCCCAACCAACAGACCTCATCTATTTATCCTTTAGTTTAGTACTCAAGAACTTAAAGAAAGACAATATAAATATAAGATCATAAGAAAAGACTTCACACACAAGTATTCCCAACAAGATAACCTCAAAATCTAAGTGTCCAAGAAACAATTATCTCATAGTTTCCATAAAAGAACTTAATTTGAGTGACTCAATTTTTAAATAAAAGTTTAAGAGGAATAATAAAACATTCACTCTTGTTTCCATACAAGATGAATCCACAAAAATAGAGATTCCAAACACCCAATATCTCAACTCATCCCATCGAATACCGAATTCAAAGAACTGATAGATTATACAGTAAGTTCAAGAAGAAGGCACATTTATTATTTTTCTATACAAATTTGAGTTCACACAACTCTGAATCCAAGCATGCATATTCATACAATTCCAACAGGAGGAGTAAAAAACTTCACAAAACAAAGAAGTGACAACGAAGGGTATTCATTTACCTTCTAACAACCCAAACTACAAACCTAGTTGAAACTTGAAGCCACATTTCATTTCCATAAACCCATTTTTGAACAAGATAAGAAAGATTCATGCATGCACTTCATTACTCAAATCACCACAAGATTTAAGGTGGGATTCAACATCAAATAAATAGGAAAACAACCAATGACTACCTTATCAAGTAGATATTCCTCAAAAGAAAAACAAAATTTTCAAGAAAGAAATCAAATAATCATAACAAAATAAAAACCCATTTATTTCACGAGAGAAAATTTGTTTTAATGAAGACATTTAGAGAAAAGAAGAGCAACTTAATGGATAGAGCCTATCATGCCTGATAGTGCTTTTGTTGATTCAAAGAATATTTCTAACTGAGCCTTCACAACTCCTTCTTCTCCAAATAAATCAACAACCAAAAATTCCTTCTCAAATGCCTCATATACTTCCATTGGATTGAAAATAGTCCAAGGGAGTTAAAAATAGCAACAAACTGAAAATAGAACTACTGGTTCAAAGAACTAGATAGCTCCATGTAGAGAAAAAATTGAAATGCATGAAAGACCAAACAACTCCCAACAAATCCATGCTCACATGGTTTCCAAGGTGGTTTTCTCACCAAAAATGATGACCATAAATGTCATTAATTTCCAATCTCCCACCTATATCTCCATGCCACTACCATCTAAAGTTGGCGAGTCCAAATTCAAAGATAACATGCATTACTTAACTTTAGTGATGATGCCAACTAGGATTCCCTCTAGTTTTCCATGCCTCTATCAAACTGATAATATGTAATGTTTTAAATTCAAAATCAAATCAAATAAATGACTTAGAAACCATCACCACCATCTCATACTTTCCATGTGACTCCCCTTAGGTCCCTTTCCATCCTTGCATTAGTTTAGGATAGATATCATTAGCTTAGGATCCGACCTTAGGTTAGTTTAGAAAGTATTTACCTTAGGTTTTTAAACATTGCCTTAGGTAAATTTTCCATCTTAGGATAGACCATACCCCATACCAATTTAGCATTAGGTAATAGGTTAGAAATAAACCTATAGTTACCTTAGGTTATTTCCAAATCCCCCACTTTGTAAAACATACAACTTAGGTTAGGATGCAACAAGATTAGTGTAAACATAGACATAAGGTAGGTCTAGTTTACCTTAGGTTAGAATCCCATTAGGATAGATCTTAAAGATCTAGGACTTAGGTTTTACCCTCAATAGTCTGAAGTAGACCTCCATCCTCTTTATGCCATTCAACATCCTGGAGAAATTAACAAGAAGATCCGAGCACACTACTTTTACAAGAATGCAAAGCAAGAACTTCCAATAAGATCAATGAAATTTGTATAAATACAAGAGTTCAGTCCTTTATTTCCTTCAACCTCTGAATGTCAGTTTACCATACAGATCAGGTAAGAAGAATTAAAACATACCTTAGATCAATGAAATTGATCAAGGTTTCATTATTATAAAGAGATAATTTGCAAACAACATTACCAGTTTACAACCTTTCTTATCTCAACAAAATGGATTCCTTGCAAGAAACAACATTTCAGCAAAAATGAATCCAAGAATAGAAATAAATTATCCATGGCAAGCATGATTTCTAACAGTCAAAAGAATACACCTTCTTAGGAAAATCACATGTCAATGCTTGCAATGCAAAAGAGGAAAAGTTAATAGTTTGCCACAGGTGTTACATACTTCCCTCCTAAAAAGAATCATCGTCCCGATGATTAACTTATTTAAACAATTTGCATCAAGGATAATCAATTTATTATCTTTCTTTCCATATGTTCAAAGTAAGAACTAGATATTTTAAAATTCAAAAATCAGCATTTACTTAGCTATTTATTTTAAACAAATAAAATATCTACCCAAAATTGGTAGATTTATTGTCATAAAAGAATAAAATCACAAATTTTATCAGTCAACAAAATCAATTCTATTCAAATAAATATGGAAAAGTAATTTTCATATCTTCCATATTTTCTAGGTTACACTTTCTTGTTAAATGGTCCCACTGGACCTTACATTGACTTATTTCATGATTTCTTAAGTGTAATTGGTGAGTTTCCAACACTCATATAGGTTTAACCACGATTATTCTTGGGTCTTGGACTGCAAGGAATTCCAATTTAATACATGTGATAAATCTAAAATGTATTTCTTAAGAAAATAAATATGAAAAACATCATGCATTCGTGATAAAGCAGGAGGTAATGCTAAATGATAAGCTACATGGTTAATTATTTCAATAATTTCAAAAGGTCCCACATAACAAGGTGATAACTTGGCAGCCTTGCCAAAATTTATAGAACTCTTTTTCGGTTTAACCCGAAGAAAGACCTTCTCACCAAGTTCAAATTTCCTATCAACCCACTTCAAGTCAACATAACTCTTTTTCCTATCTCGTTGCTTCTTTCAAGTTCACGAATCATTTTAACTTGTTTGTTCCATTTCCATAAGGATTTCAAGTCCAACTACCTCTCTATCCTCAATGTTGTCCCAACTAATAGGGGTTCTGCATTTCCTTCCATATAATGCTTCGAAAGGTGTCATCTTCAGAGAGGCGTGATGTGTTATTGTATGCAAAATCAACTAATGGAAGGTACTCTTCCCATTTATATTGTTGATCCATACAATACATTCTTAAATATCATTAAAACTGATTAACTCTTTCATTTTCATCCATAGTACTTTGGATGATATGCAAAACTAAAATCAGCTTAGTTCTTAAAGCTACGTTATGTGTTTGCTAAAATCTTGAATTCATTCTCTGGATCTCTAGATATATGATAATTAAGAGTACTCCATGTAATCTAAAAATCTCATGTAAAATGACTAGATCATGAATCAAACCTAATTTTCTCATAAATCGGATGGTCTTGATCCTTAATATTACCAACAATAAGTAGCTACTTTTCCTTGTTTATCAACAAACCAAAATAACATCATGTTTAGTTTTTTGAAACCTGCTATATGGTTATTAGATTGTTATTCCTTTCCTACATGAAAGCAAGGCCCATTCTCAATGTATATGCATTGTATATGGGTTGATGGAGATGCCGACATGTGGCACACATCCCATAATAATATATGATATAATGTTATAACTATGTATTGATGGAGAAGCCAACATGTAAAGATGCATACACATCCCTTATCTTATTATATCATTCATTTATGATTTATTATGCTTAGAGGTCAGCCTCGAGATTGCCATAGGTTAGAATGGTATATATCAGGGGTTAGAAGGTCGTAGTTAAGGATGATATTGAGTATTGGAGTGTTATTGTATGGTTGGAGAGGGTTTACCCCCTCGAAGTGGTATTAGGTTTCCCTCGAAGTGAAAAGATATTATATGAGCATATTGTCATCATTTATCATATTTTTTGTTCTCTCATGTTATTTTTATGTAAAATAGTATGCTTTGATTTATAGGGAAGTAATATCCAAGATTTATTTTGTTGTTATTCGTTCATTGGATATAGTTTTTATCCATCTACCAGAATAGCAAAATTAGAAATCTCTTAGTTTTGAGCCAAAATCATGAGATTTATTTTTAGAAGTGACGATTGATTCTAGAGAATTGGAAAAATCCTGGGGATAGATTCCCTTGTATCAAATAGAATATTTGGTTATGAGGGATTTAAAGTTGTGGATTTGATTCCTTTACAAATTTAACTTTTTTTAGAAAAGGAAAAGTCTAATGGTCTTTCGAGAATGGAACAATTTTGTTTTGGAGATGGGCAACAAAAGAAGAAAAAAATAACAGAAGAAGAAGACCGAGTTGCAAAATTTATTTTTTGTTCAAGTAATTTAGAAGAAGAAGATGTTTGATGTTGTTTTTGAAAAGATTTCTTATGGTTTTTTGCTCTTTCCATTAAGTGGATTTAATTTAAAGACACTCATTACTATGGATTATAAAGCTTCATATGGAGGAAACATGTCAAAGAGGGAGGAAATTTGTGTAATTTGGGATTGAATATTATAATATTATATGGGTTGTTGATGAGATACCTACATGGATTTTGATATGATAGCTTTTATATGTATGTAGTTCACAGGGATGTAAAATTATGATGTATATGTATTAATGGAGATGCTCGAGAAGTGGCAAATTCCTTATCTTATCATATCATTCATTTAAGGATACATAATACACTTCCGCATATGACTTCTGAACAGCATATTTTTGGCATCACTATACATATCCATAGGTTAGAATGGTATACCATATCCAAGCTCCTAGTTAAGGATTTGATATTGAGTATAATGGAGTCTTATACCCATTGAGCATTGATATCTATCCGAGGTTACCCTCGAAGTGGCATTAGAGGTTGCTTCTAGAAAGTGTAAAAGCTATTATATGAGCATATTTCAACATTTATCTATAATTTGGTGTTCTTTCATGTACCACATGTTTGTATATATGTTTTGATTTATACAAGTAATATCCTTATTTGGTATAGTAGAAGTGATTTCACCAAAGTTATGGAAAAACCCTAATTTTTTGGGTTTCAAATATATCATTGAAGAGAATATCAAGGGTATTTTTCCCAATTTCTATTCCACATGTTAATTTGGACATTCTAATCAGAATATTGAAAATAGCTTCAATTTGATAACACATTTTGAGGATGTTATTGGTGTTTTATCGATTTTTTTAAATTCGAGGATTTGAGAAACACATGAGTTCTATATCTTACTTTTTAGAAACCCGAGATTTTATATTTTCGGAAAGGTCTTGAAATTCACACATTAGGTTTGTTCTTTTTGTTTTTATCCATTTTCTGAAATATTTTTACCAATTCCTAAAACCTAATCATGCATCACGGGGATCAAAGCGTATTGATATGGAAATGGTGATTATCAACTAAAGAATGGTGGATATAAATTTAAGAATATATATTCTCTCATATTCCATGACAAGGAATAGCCTTTCTCCATTTCTATACCTTATGCATTGTGATGATTTTGTTTTTGAGCATTTTCTTGTAAGAAGGATTGAAGTGTATCTCTCTAATGAGGAAATGGAACAAATTTTATATAGATAGACACTTTTGGATGGAAGAAGAGTCAAAGGAAGATGATGGTGGAAGAATATATTGAAGAATCAAGAGAGAAAGAAGATGATAGGAACTCAAGAAAATTTGTAGTGCAACATATCCATTGAAGAATTCAAACAGGAAAGAAGAAGTATGGGAGGGTGAGGTGTTGAAAAAACTTTCTTGATTTCGTAAGAAGATATTATAGCTCCCAAGAAGGAAGATACCATATTTCAGCCTTGGATGTCATTCAATTGAATAAGATAATTTTTTCCATGGACCCTAACAAGTATTTAACTTCATCAACAATGATATGGCTCTTTTTTTACATATTGAAAGTCAATATTTAGCTCAAGTATGAATTGGTAAAAAATTCAAGTTTTTGAAGATTTAAAAGTTACTTCTGACACAAATATACTTTACATCCAATTTTTTCTTATATACGGATAATTTGGATTTTTTTGGGTATCCCCTTGGTTAGAGAAATTGGGGACAATTTTATTAATATGAAAAAATTTTTATGAAGATTTGGTATCAAAAAGAAGAAGGTCTTTTTCCGGGATATAGGTTAATGGAGTTTCTCAAAGAAAAGTCAATATAGACCATAGTTTTTTGAGGAATCATTTAAGGACATGCCACTTCTATTTTGGCCCCTCGTTAAAACTATGAAAGGGATGGTAAAGAGATTAAAAAAGGAATTTTTAGCTCATGCTCACTCAAGTACTTTAAAAAGAAAATATCTCACCCACTTAAGTGTGTGAAGAAAAGAAATTTCGATTAGATATGATAAGGTTGAGGATATTACAGTTATTCAGGTAAGTTACGTCCAACATGAGAGAGAAAAATCATGGATTCTAGTTCTGAGAACAATCATGATTTCCAATGGTATTATATATAGACTGGATGAATAATCACTTTATTTATACAGGGATCAATGAAGCAACAATTGCTAGTTCATGAATCCTTATTATTTTCCTTATTATGGCTTATGCATGAATCCTTATGTTGGCTGCATGTTATAATCCTTCTTGATTTTATGGTCACTTAATGGAATTTAAGTAGTCCACCATTCAAATGTATGGATATGAGTTCCATAATACCTACCGGGGATCACATATGGATGGATGATTTGATCATGGCGCAAAGTTTTGTGTAAAATTATGAGCATCACACTCATTACATGGTTTTCATGTTTATGACACGAAACCCGAAACATGTTGAGGAGGAAGGACTACTCATGTTCCTAGGGATAAGATGCACCGGTCATATGTTATGATGTATTTATTGGAGATATTTACATTGTAACATATCACTTCTCTTGATTATATCATTCATTTATCCATTTATTTGCTTAGGATGGTCAGAACTGAAATTTCTTTTTAGTTTTTAAAGATATATATAGGGGTTAAGGTTGTTTTAAAAATATTGAAGTCATTCTTGGATCTCTATCATATATGATTTTGAGGTTACTCCAGTGTATTGAAGGTCTCATACAAACAAACCTTTTTGCTAAATTATATGAATCATCCTTAAGATTACCAACAATAAAGTGTGTTACTCTTTTGTTAGTTTATCATCAACATGTTCAAAATAACATCATGTTTATTTCTTGACATAGGAAACCCTTGTACAAAATCCATGCTTATCACTTGCCATTTGTATTGTGGTATGTTGTGAGGATACAATAAACCAGCTGGATGCATATGTTCAACTTTAAACATTGACATTCTAAGCAATGTGTCACAAACTCAATCACATCCTTTTCATCCCTTTCTAGAAATATTGTTGTTTTATATCAGCAAGCATCTTTGTAATACCAGGGTGTCTAGAAAAAGGTGAATTGTGAAATTCAACTAATAATTTCTTTCTTAAATCATTTAGTAAAGGTATGTATACCTTTTTTCAAATCGTAAGATTCCTTCATTATCAAAGTGAAAACCTTTATATCTCTCATCATTTGGATCTGCAACAAGTGTTATTTTTACTTGTTGAAAATAAGAATCAAATTCCATAACACTCTTTACTTCATCCTTAAACTGAGTTCTCAATGTTATAAGAGCATAAATGTGCTTCCTATGACTTAGAGCATCACTACCTATTTTCCTTGCCTTTAATGTAACTTATGTCAAAATCATATTGAGATAAAAACTCTAACCATCTTCATTGTCTTGCATTTAGATTTGGTTGAGTAAAAATATACTTCAGCCCAAGATGATCAATTTTTAGTTCAAAAGGTTTACCAAGCAGGTAATGCCTCAAAACTTGAAGTGCATGAACAATGCAAAGCAAGCTCTAGATCATGTGGAGCATAATTCATCTCATGTAACTTAAGTTTTCTACTTTCGTATGCTATGACATGATCATTTTGTAACAAAATACCTCCAAGACCTTCCCTGGATGCATCCATTACAATAGTAAAGTCTCCATTAGGGTCAGGTATAACCAAAATAGGTGCTGAAGTTAATTGATCCTTTAAAGTTTTAAATGCAGATTCACATTTCTCATTCCACACAAATTTCTTATCCTTTTTCTGTAATGAAGTTATTGGTGCAACAACTTTGGAGAAATCTTTAACAAATTTCCTATAGTAACTAAAGAAGACCCATGAAGCTTCTGACTTCATGTACATTCTTTGGTGTAGGCCACTTAGTTATAGCTACAATTTTAGAAGGATCTACAACTATTCCATCTTTTCTTATAACATGACCCAAATAGTGCACTTCCGTGTCATAGAAAGAACATTTAGACAACTTACCAAATATCGTATTTTTCTCAAGATTTCCAAGACTATCTTCAAATGCTCATGGTGTTCTTCCATACTTTTAGAATATATGAGAATGTCGTCCAAGAATACAAGCACAAATTTTTCCAAGTATTCTTGAAAAATATTATTCATTAAATTCATAAAATTTGTAGGTGCATTTGTTAATCCAAAAGGTAAAACTATGAATTCATAATGTCCATACCTTGTTCTAAAAGTTGTTTTATGAATGTCCTCATCCTTAATTCATAACTGATGATATCCAGATCATAGATCTATCTTAGAATATATCGATGCTCCACGCATCTGATCAAACAGATCATCAATTCTAGGAAGTGGATATCTATTCTTAATCATAGCCTTGTTTAACATTCTATAATCAATACACAATCTAAGTGTTCCATCTTTCTTTTTCACAAAAATTACCGGTGCTCCCCAAGGTGAGACACTCGGTCTAATCAAACCTTTAGATAGAAGTTCTTGTAATTGTGCCTTAAGCTCTACTAATTCAATAGTAGTCATCCGATAAGGTTCCTTAGAAATAGGCTCGGTTCAGGTTTGATTTCAATTGTGAAGTCAAATTCCCTTTTGGGTGGAAGACCTAGTAATTCTTCCGAAACACATCACTATAGTTTCGTAATAATGGGTAACATTCTAAGAAATCATTGTTTTCTTCAGTAGATTCAAAATTTTTACTGCATATAAGGTACAACCCTTATTTTTGGCCTTCTTAAGTTACATAGTAAATAATTTCCTAACTGAAATTTCACATTTTACACCTTGAATCTTTGTTGTTTTCTACATAGGTCATCTAAACAACTAATATGTTTTTCAAAATAGTCCACTTTTTCTTTATGCTCAGCTAGCCAATTAACACCTATGATTACATCATAAGACCCCAAAGGAGCAACATAAAGATCAACTTCCATGGAAAAACTAGGTAAATCAAGGACTACTCCAAAAAGACACATACTAATTGTATGAACAACATTATTCCCATAATGTACAACCCATGATTTATCCATTTTTCTAGCTTTTATTTTTAATTTTGATGCTAATTTACTAGAAATAAAACATTTAGTAGCTCCCATATCAAAAATAATAGTTATAGGTATGCCAAATAACTTACCCAGAACTTCTATGGGTGTGACTTACTTTTCAGCTTGTTTGTCACCATGTATGACATGTATCTTTGTCTTATTGACATGGTCATCCTTTTTCAAAGGAAATTGGTTTGTATAATGATCCTTGCCACAATTGTAATAGCCTCCTACATGTCCCTTTTTAGGCTCAAATTTATTCCCAACCTTAAAGTTATCATTCTGACCTCCATAGGACTTCGTCCATTATTATTGTTCTTGACAAAGTTATTGTACATTAGCAGTAGGCTTATTTATTGTTGTTTTCTTATTATTATTATGAGAACTTAATTTTCATACCAAACTTCTTCCATGGTCCTTTCTTAGGTGCAAGAGATGATGAAGAGGAGTTTGGAACTTTCTTTCTTACTTCCTCCTTATGAGCAGAAATTGCCTTTAATTTTGTTCTACCTTATGGATTTTTCAACAACCCCTTCCATAGTGGTTAGGTTGTGAACATCCACCTCTCCCCTATAATGGGATTCAATCCCATGATAAATTTATGTATCCTAAACTTCTCGTCAGTTTGATATTGAGGTACATACTTAAGGATTTTAGTAAATCGCTCCCAGACTTCTGTTACAATTAATTTTCCTTGGGTTAAGTTCTAAAATTCAGTCATTTTTTGATCATAGTAAAGTTGTGGTAGCCATCATTGCCTAAAATAACTTTTAAATTGATCCCAAGTAATATTAGTTTCATCAATATTCAACTTAGCCTTACGGTTGTCCCACCATGAAGATGCTTCATGGGAAAGCTGATATGCTCCCCATATTGCCTTTGTTTCCTCTGAGAAATTCCTTATTGCAAAGTACTCCATTTCACTGAGCCAATTCTCAGCTCCATCTCCTAATGTGGTGCCATCAAACTTAGGTGGACTTATCCTTTTGATATCATTAGTGAGTTCAATTGATGCCCTTGCCTTTTTATTTTTGGCTGATCAGGCATGTTTACATTGTTATTATCAACACCTAAATTTCCCAAATTGGCATTGTCCGTAGGAGGTGGCTGATTGTTATTACCAACATCTTCTTCCTCCTCATTTCCCATTACTTGTTGTTCAAGTACATCCAAACAATCTCTTGTGTCCAAAAGGGTAGCAAGGATCTCATTGAATTTTTGGGTAGTTTGCTTCTCCACTAGGTGGTGGGTTGTTTGCAACATTTCCTCTTATTCTAACCATTTTTTGTTAACAAGAAAATTTGAGTTTTATCAGATTATGGACATAATAGGTCAAGAGTCTGCAACCTTCATTCTAATACCAAGATGTAACATTCCCATTTTAAGACTTTAGAAACAAGGGAATTTTTTTATACATAATGTTCTCTATTCTAAATAATCATAATTTAGAACACACATTCCATGCCAATCAATCTCATAACAGATAACCATATGTAGTTGTAAATGACTCTGATGAACTACTGATCTCTCATTTCATGACTCGTTATTCCAACCAATCTCTCATGTTAACTTAAGTATTGAATACTATGGGTATACTATGTATACTTGGTTCTCTTACCCTATTCTAGGTATTGAGTGTTTTATTTAAGAAATCTATCTAAATATTTGTTACCATATTCATCTGAAATCACATTTCTCAAACTAGGTGACATAGGACAATGCAACTAGTAACTTGTGATACTTTGGCCAAAGATTTCCAACATATTGTTCATGTTACTATTCCTAGATGACATACTCATCTAATCGGAATACATCCTTCACCCCACTCATTTGTTATCTAGAATGGTCTTTACTGACTTTTGTCAGTCCACTTGTTCAAGGTTTGACCCTAACCTGGTTATTGACATAATTTGGTATAGGGAACCACTCATGATGACCTAGGGTATATGGGCATACTCAATTGACCTAAGTCAATTGAATGTGCCTAGTTACCCTAAGTCATTGAGAGTCACTTCCTATGCTAAATCATATCCTTAGCTTGATCTAGAGAGAAACTAAGTTCAAGTCAGAGTTGAGTAGATCTAGATGAACCAATGTTGAAGGGTGTTATAACATGTCAACTACAACATTGTATCCTCGTGAAGACCCAAGTCTTCACGAAGGTATAATTCATGCAGTTGGCATGTGCCAACATCCGACAAAACTACTTCATCATGATTTACACACCTCAAGAGGTCATTTCCACTTAATTATCTTTGGATTAAGATTCAAATCATAACAACCTTGCATAACCCTAATCCCAACAATCCTTAAGTTTTCCATCCTTATTTGAGTTGATTAAATAATAAGGAACCTCAAAAACCTATGATTGCTTTTATGTTCATTAAATTTTTCTTAACGTGCAATTAATCAAAAAAGAAACAACATCTATCATAAGATTTAATTAATGTGTCTCAACCATTCAAGGAATGTATAAGAACCAAAACAGGTTCTATTATGATAGACTTCATAGATATGAAGTCTAAATGGTTATCGAACTCATATACCATTCATTTATTTTGTATCCTTTTGAGAGGAGGAGAACCTTCCTCATTATGGTTAAGTATTAGGATTTATTATACCCATATCCAATTCACACATCCTGATATTTTAACTATATGTTCATAACATCATAATAAACCATACAAGATTAGGTAAAGAACATCAATACATGCAACTTAGTAAGTTACATTCAAGTAAGGGAAATTATACTAATTCCCATTTATCCAACCTATTCAATGACAATAGAAATAAGGATCCAATCAGATATGAATGAAAACATCAAAGATATGATTACAAATTTCCTTCATATTATGAACAAGAGAATTGACATAATCAATTTAAGTAACTTCAATCTTTTCAATTCATCATGATAAAATACACATTTTACAAGACTATGCATTACTGACATATTTCATGTCAACAACATCAAGATCATTAAAGAATACAACTTTTCTTCCTTCAATACATCTCAATAATAAATTAGAATTCTCTATAAATGGTCCAAATTTTAAGCAACCAATACATCATAAAAGTTATTTCCTTCCTTTATCACTTACGAAGTCCATCTGCAAAAATTTCTAGCATGGGTCAGTTCATTGAACTGAGCATGATAAGCACTAAGCATTAAAACGAAATTATTTTCAACTAACTGTTTCATTAAACCAACTCTACTTTTATGAAATAGTGAGGTCAAGCAGACAAATAAATCATAAGTAATAACAACCATAAAAGAAGAACAATTAATCAATTTGAATAACATTTAAGGAAATATCATGATGTAATCAACAATCTACAACATGATATCAGATAAATAATGTTCCATCCAATACACTTATCCATATCAAATAAAAGTACCTTCTAATTATTTCCTTCACAATTCATCTGAATTTGAAATACAAAAATTAACTTCACTATTTAACCAAAACAGAGTTACCTTTGAAGTAGGAACCTTCTAATTCAATTTTGTAGAATTTCATAAAAAGACACTACAATCGAGCTCATTCCAACTTCAAAAAGGATTTAGGATGTATCATTTAATAATATAAGTAAATAAGAGTCTCACACATCAGATGTGACATCCTAATCCCAAATCCAAGACATAGCCTAATTTCTCAAGTTAGGCCATACATTAACATTAGGATAGTATTTACTCAATGCACAACATCTCACATTAGTCTTCTATCACAAATATTAAAAACCTTTAACACAAGTCAAGTGAATAAGCAAGTAGTAATGACAACTACTCAAGGCATTAAAGAAAGTAATGCAACTGATCCAATTAAATTTTAAGACAAGATTTACCCAAAAGAAGAAGACAATTGTGATAAAACAGTTAAGAACTTCCTTTATAATTTGGTTAACCGAATCCCCATTCACAACTTAAAAAAGAGAACACAACACATAACCTCCTATAATTTCCAAAGGGAAGTGATTAGACTTTACCTCAGAGAATGAAAGAGAAGGAGTCAAATGTCATGATCAGAAGGGAATTCCTACATTCTATCACATGTGAAGAAGGTCGCAAAGGACAGTGCAGACCCAATCACAACATCCCTAAATTCTTTATAAAAGAAAACACATATAAGAAGAGATTAAACAGAATGTGTGACTTTTGTTTGAAACAGATTTAAGCAAGGTTTCCCATCATGGACAACTAATAACTAGTAATATTAAACCCATATCAAAAAGGAGATGCAATGAAAAAGTTACTAAATGCCATATAAGGTAAATTATAGAGTCTCAATAGTCATTCTCAAAATGTCAAAGTTTTAGTCAAAGATCCACAGACTGACCATTCCTTCAAGATGAAAGTAAAAAAATCAGTGAGACAAAATCTCAATCAAATCCTCATAGAGGTGAGAGAAATACATCTTATGAAGGGATAGAGAAGGTTCCATCACGATTGATTCCAAAGAAGGTGCAACCCAAGATCGACATGGCTTAGCTACAGGTGCACAAAGCTATCAACAAAAAATGATAAAATTATTTTCATTACATTTCTATATAGGTTCAATTGCACACCTCTACAAAATTGACAAGATAAATTATTCCTTCAATCTTACTCAGAGATCAAAGAAATGGAAGAGTCAAAAACCCCTTATTTGGAATTGATTTGGTTAGTTCTAAATCAAGAAACATCAACCACAAGTCCAAATAGCATCCTTAAAGCTTCACGATATCCCAATTAGGAAGGATTTAACAAGTTTACTAAAACAATTACTCAAGAGATTAACCAGATCATGAACAGATATTCAAAACCAACAACATCTACTTCAACAGGGAAGTAGACAACATGATCAACATAAAGAAAGCTCAAACAGAGCTATGAGAATAACCCTAGTATCAACTCGAAAAAGCCGACTCTCACAATGTCCCCAACCAATAGGACCTCATCTATTTATCCTTTAGTTTAGTACTCAAGAACTTAAAGAAAGACACAATATAATATATAAGATTAGAAGAAAAGACTTCACACATAGGTATTCCCAACAAGATAACCTCAAAATCTAAGGGTCCAAGAAACAATTATCTCATAGTTTCCTTAAAAGAACTTAATTTGAGTAACTCATTTTTTAACTGAAAAGATAAGAGGAATAATAAAACATTCACTCTTGTTTCCATACAAGATGAATCCATAAAAACAAATATTCCAAACACCCAATATCTTCCCAGCTTCCATCGAATACCGAATTCAAAGAACTGATAGATTATACAAAGTAAGTTCAAGAAGAAGGCACACATTTACTATTTCTCTATACAAATTTGAGTTCACACAACTCTGAATCCAAGCATGCATATTCATACAATTCCAACAGGAGTAACAAAACTTCAACAAAACAAAGAAGTGACAATGAAGGGTATTCATTTACCTTCTAACAACCCAAACTACAAACCTGGTTCAAAACTTGAAGCCACATTTCATTTCCATAAACCATTTTTGAACAAATAAGAAAGATTCACACATGCACTTCATTACTCAAATCACCACAAGATTTAAGGTGGGATTCAACATCAAATAAATAGGAAAACAACCCATCTTCTACCTTATCAAGCAGAGATTCCTCAAAAGAAAAAAAATATTTTCAAGCAAGAAAGCATGGTAATCATAACAAAATAAAAGACCCATTTATTTCATGAGAGCAAAGTTGTTTTAATGAAGAAATTTAGAGAAAAGAAGAGAAGCTTAATGGATAGAGCCTATCATGCTTGATAGTGCTTCTATCGATTCAAAGAAGATTTCAGCCGAGCCTTCACAACTCCTTCTTTCCAAATGAAATCAACAACCAAAACTTCCTTCTCAAATGCCTCATATACTTCCATTGGATCGAAAATAGTCCAAGGGAGTTAAAAATAGCAACAAATTGAAAATAGAACTGCTGGTTTGAAGAACCAGATAGCTCCATGTAGAGCAAAAATTCAAAATGCATGAAGACCAAACAACTCCCAACAAATCCGCTCGCATGGTTTCCAAGGAAGTTTCTCACCAAAACCGATGACCATAAATGTCATTAATTTCAATCTCCCACCTATATCTCCATGCCACCACCATCTAAAGTTAGTGAGTCCAAATTCAAAGAGAACATGCATTACTTAACTTTAGTGATGATGCCAACTAGGATTCCCTCTAGTTTCCATGCCTCTGTCAAACTGACAGTACCACAATGTTTTAAATTCAAAATCAAATCAAATAAATGACTTAGAAACCATCACCACCATCTCATACTTTCCATGTGACTCCCTTAGGTCCTTTTCATCCTTGCATTAGTTTAGGATAGATATCATTAGCTTAGGATCCGACCTTAGGTTAGTTTAGAAAGTAATTACCTTAGGTTTTTAAACATTTCCTTAGGTAAATTTTCCATCTTAGGATAGACCATACTCCATACCAATTTAGCATTAGGTAATAGGTTAGAAGGAGTGGTGGCGGGAGCCCCAACCACCGTGCTACGTGGATCGATGCAGGGACCCCAACCACCGCGGATTGATAGGCTCCACCGATGCTCGGGTTGCCACTTGGGAGAGCGAGACGATGTGGAGTACGGTCAACCGACCGCCTCGCCACATGACGTCCTCTCGAACGAACACTCCCGAGAAGGGGAGGTAGGGGTTCTGCACACAAAGGCAAGGAGCATTAGCCCAATGATCCAAAAGGGGTTCTGGAGGTGCCACTTCTAGCTCCACCATGCGGGCCTCGGTCCTCGGATCTATAAGAACACATTCGAGATAAGCATGGCCTTATCATAATGTGAAAGAATGCAAGAAACTATGGAGTTAGCAAAAACAACATAATATATTAAGGTCCCTATCCAAAGGTTTCTGCACTTTACGTCATACTTTATGGGTGCGTTGATGTGCATTTTTGAAGTGCGTTTGATTCTAAACTTTAAGATTGTTTAAATTGTTGTGAGCTTTGGAGCTCTTGGAATTATTGATCTGAGCCTGATGAAGGAACCATTTTGGTTTCATATAAGCTACTACGTGACTTGTCTGATCCGAGAAGTGGGAGAAGAAAGTGGATGAATATAATTGATGTGAGAAATGATGGTGGGTTTTCCACAATCATTGATAGAAGAACAATATGATGGATGTGAAGGATACGGTCCAAGAATTGAAGAGGATGGGCTACTAGGAGGTGTCCCATAGATTGAAGATAAAGGACTATAAGGATGTGTCCCTAAGATTGAAGATGAAGGAATTCCTGGTGGCATCCCATAGATAGAAGATGATGAGCTATTAGGACATGGCTCTTGAATCAAAGATGCGGGCTTTTAGGACGTGCCCCCAGTATAGATGAGGAGGGGCTACCAGAGGTGAGCTACATATAGAAGAAAAAGGGCTACGAGGGTGAGCCACACATAGATGATGAATGGCTACTTGGAGGTGCCCCACAAATAGAAGCAGATGATGGGATACCATGTGGTGACCCAAGGTGAGATTGTGATGGAGGAATACTGATAGATAAAGAATGATTAGGTAATGAGAAGATAAGATCTTCCTCAATGGTCTTTGGATCTTCCTTAAAATTCCAACAAAATGAATCAATTTCTTCTTCCCAATACGCAAATGTATCAAAGTCAAGATTAAATCCTTGATTGTAATCCTCTAGGGGAATGCCATCGTGTGACCCCAAGAATTCCCTATTCATCTCCTCGTCTTGCGATGAATCGATCGGTAGGGGTATTTTTTCTTTGACTGTAGGAGGTTGATTAGAAGAAATGGGTTCAACTGGTGTGGAAGATTGAGAAGATGATGACTCAAGAGATGAATTTGGATTCACCTAGATCTTCAATGGAGGAAGAGGTTGTTGAGGTGGAGAATAAGGGAGGTCTGCAAAGCAAGGGAGGATTGTGGCTCAAGAACCAAATTAGATGTTTGAGTAGCGAGACTTGGGGCCGCATGGATCTTCAAAGGAGGAATATTTTGTTTAGGTGACTACTAAGGGGAGTCCTGCGAAGAAAGGGAGGACTGTGACTTAAGATTCGAATGAAATGAATAGCTTTGATGAGAATTTTTAGAAGATTAAGGTGAATCTGAAGAATTAGAATAATAGTTTGGATCAGAGTCAGAAGAAGAGTGGGAGGAACCCGAATAATAATTTGGATCAGAAGTGTCCAAACCATACCACTAATTATGAGATGAAGGTGGGGAACAGGGTACCCGAATGGGCTCTCTAGAGCAAACAACTAAACGAAGTCTAGTTGTGATAAGCATCCTTTGATGGGAATGTTGAAACCTAGGTTCCTTACAATCATAAGTATGTGGAACTGCATGATAATCATTCTTTGTTGGCACATTGCCTAGACATAGATAGTCTAGGGGATATTACATGGGTTATTATGTTGACATGTTCAATAGGTATCTATACAACCAATGAGAGCATCAAAATGATTCTCCTCATTAGACACATAATTTGCATTCTTGTCCTGATTATGTTTAAGAAAAAAATTTCGTATTGGGGGATTTGTTAGGAATGGATGAATCCATCTCCACATCACCACTTCGATTAAGTCCTGGATGTAGTGTTGCAAATTCAAACACTTATCTATTTTGTGACCTTTAATGCAACGGAATTGGCAATATTCATTATCTCTAAACCATATTGCTTTAGGCGCATCATCCTCATAAGGCGTAGTTTTAGGATATTTAACCATATTAACAACCTCTCGCTATTTTAGTATTGACAACATTGAGTCTGAAAGAGGAGTGAAAACATGATGTTTATACTCTATAGGTGGAGCTCCCTTGCGAGCTTCAAAGGTGCACGATTTTGAATGGCTTGTACTCTTTTATTTTCAACTATTCCATCATTAACAATGTTTTTTTCTTATTAGGAACAAAATTTGGCTTGTCGTTGGTCTTTGAATCATTGTGTTTGTGGGAGAAAGGTTTTAGAGTCCCCCTAGCTAACAATGCCTTTTCAATTTGACTCCCTTTTTCTATTACCTCTTCAAATGTGTTGCCACAATGCATTTGCAAGTGGAATGTAATGTCTAGATGGAGGTTGGGAACAAATATTCCTATCAGCTACTTTTTGGGTATGGAGTAAGGAAGTGACTAGCTAACCCTCTCCATCTTTGTAAAAACGCAACAAAGTTTTCATTATTTCATTGTTTGGCATTGCAGAGATCTAACATGGTAACGTTGTTTTCTATATTGAAAGAGAAGTGTCATACAAAAATTTTTGCTAGTTCTGGCCATGTTGATATGGATCCCTTAGGGATGTGTACAAACCATTCTAGCGTCGTTGCTCCCAAACTTCGTGGAAAGAGGTGCATAAGATAATTGTTGTTGAATGCAACCTCTTGACATGCCATATAAAAATCTTTAATATGGTCACGAGGGTCACCTTTTCCCTTATACTTGTCAAATTTTAGAAAATCAAAGTGTCTTGGGAAAGGTACTTGTAGCATGGATTTGTCAAATGGGTAAGGACATAACTCATCGAACCAGTATTTCTTGTTATTATTACCGGTTTGGCCCTCTTGTAATGCTTGAAGGGTGTTTTTCATCGTTGACCACTCTTGATTGAAAAGTGGATCTTGCGTGGGTGGCGTAGGCCTACACGTAGGATGAAATCTAGGTGTATTCCCACCCCTCTTTATTGTGAGAATCTTTTGATAAGGATAATTTTGTGCCTCTCGTCAAGGAGTGTTTATTAGAACTTGTAAAACGAAGCTTTAGGTTTCACTTTTGGTATAGCTTGTTTCAAAACTTTTGGTTGTTCCCTTTGTATATGGGATGCCAAACTTGCCAATTGGAGAGTGAGGGCTTGGACCTATTGTTCTAACATCACCTCTTAAACATGTATGTCGTGAAAATTTTTCTTTAGGGGAGGTTGTGCATGATGAACATGTTCCTTGTTGTCTTCACAATGTATTCTAACAATAGGTATCCGATAATCTCCATCATTTTCAAATGGTACTTCCTCATTATTTTGTGGTACAGAAGTAGAGGCATGACTTGGATTTAAAATTTCATTGATAGTACGATGAGGTCGGTCTACTTCCTCTTCTCCATGAATCATTCTCGGAAATGAGAGAAGGGTCTACTTGTTGAAGGTAACTTAGCTCCTAGTTCCATAACACACATAATAACCTCATGTTTGTTTTGGAAAATGTAATCGTCAAAATTGGCAAGATGATGTTCTAGATTCATACAAGGAGAGTCTTCTTCTCCACCACTATGGTCAACCATGAGATTATCCTCTAAAAGAGGGTTGTCACCTCCAAATATATCAACTTCTAATCTTCGGGATCCCATTCTCGTAGTAGGCATACTCGAAAAATAAAGTACAATGTGATAGAATTCCACTAAGGTTTACTAAAAAAGGGACCTTAGTCAAATTTTGACAGTGTAACGATGTTAATGTTATAAAAAATAATGGTGACTATAGAATAGCCACAAATCCACTAGCTCAATGTGACCTAAAAACCAAAGAATAAACACTTAACTCAACCTAGCAAGGTAATATATGACACAATCCTATCTTGAATAATACAATGATATATAACACTCAAAATTTAGTCACACCAAATAGTTTATTCCCTAAGATTTGTTTAGATAGGTTTGCAACCAAATAGTGATAACACAATATTACTAGTTAGGTCAAGTTTGCAAAAAACAAGGCCTAAATGATAAGGAAATGTTGACGCGATCTTCTAACAAGATATACTAAAAGCCAGTTTCTAAACATTAACAAAGTCTAAGTCTTGTAAAATGGATGATAACAATGTGAGCAGCGTAATGACACTATTTGGACACGTGAACCAAGCTTTCGGGAAAGCAAGATTTTGAGTGTCAACATGATGATATCAAGATGCTAGCAATGTATCCTTAGCACTCACAAAACTCAAGACAAAGCTAGGATGTAAAAACTACGTCTAAGTATAACAAGAATTTTCTAAGTGTGTGAACAACGTAATTCTAAACTATAGATATTTAAGCCTAATTTCACAATGGAAACAAGACATAAATATCTTAATTGTATGGCTACAATGTGGGAATTTAACAACTCAAAAGAAGATAAGGATGAAATCGTGTAACTATGATGATAATAAGTCTCAAATATGGGTCTTTGAGATAAGAGGGCCTACTAGATCATAGTACACACAATGCACACTTTCAACACTTACGCTCCGGCATCGCAACCTAGTCACGCAAGTAGGTACAAAATTGGTGGACATGTGATATCTAGCGGTATCAGGTATACGTTGTTTCCTTTTGTCCCTAAAAATGGGCAACAATAAAACAGATGTGTAGACCAAATGGTGTTGAAATAAACTTAGTGTTGTTTTGGTAGAGTTTTGCCTTGTCTTAGGACAAGTGAAAAACTAGGACAAAATGACACTAAGTATATTTCGTGATGAAATGTCACCTGGTTTCAACTTTAAGAGATTCTTTCCCTTGTTTGAAAAATAAGATTTTTAATTTAACAAAGTTGTAACTTTATGAGAGAACTCAAGTACACTATCTAAGAAAAAACAATGGCTCCAAGCCGGCAAGCTTCCTAGGTGGTTCTCTCTCTAGGTGTCACAAGATATCTATGGCAAGCTCGATTTACCCAAAAATTGCACTGACTAATTTAGGAGTATCTCAACTTTACTTTACCCCCTTCAGTATAATGAGCACCAAAGTGCATTCAGTTACACTTTCACTGGGGTCGCAATACGAATATCTTTGACTCTAATCTCACTAAGGCATACTAGACAAGTCGGTAGTGTGAGCACTTTCCTATTTTGTTCACAATATTTCCTCTTGTGTGAACTAATTTAGGGTTCATAGGACCACCCCCATTGTTGTAGCTTAAGACTTATGCCAAAGGGGTTATGTCCTAGTTAAGCGAGACGAGCCGTAGCTCTTAACCGAAACCTAGAAATCAAGTGTTTTGGATAGTGGCGTATTTTTCATCTTTTGGATTAAGTAATGTGGTTTTGTCCACCTTTGGCAACATACAAGCACACATGTAGTTAGAAAAATTGTTTAAGTCCTCCTTTCTTTGACTAGCGTTAGGTCCTTCACAAAATGGTTAGTAGTTTCAAAAAGATTCACAATATCATAGGAAAATAACAATGAAAAATGCTTGTAAATCAACTAACTACCATCAAACTTTGCAAAAACAAGGTTTATTCCCAATTAATCCAAGTGCTTCTTAATGAAAAGACTAAAATTGCTTTTGATTCCCAAGATCACACTAGGTGCAAGGGAAGAACATACACAAGTTTTAGTCTTGATTGTTTATCAAATGAAAAATCTCTTAAACTAAAAGATCAAACATATGTCAAAACATGATAGTTTGTTCCCTTAAGCAAAAATGAAGGATGATTGTTCCTACTTACTCCTAAGAAGAAAAAAATGGTTTAGAGGTGCTTTTTATTCTCAAGATCACATTAGGTGCAAGAGAAGAGCATACACAACTCTATTCCAAACTCAATCAAAGTATGAAAACACAATTACTCCTTAAACTCTAACCCAATTTGCTAAAAAAAAACCTTTATCAAATCCTAGGACAATTTTGTTAAGAATATTGCTCTAAAATCATTAATTTGATAAAAACAACATCTAAAAACCCTTAAAAACTAATAGGAATCATAAAATTGAAGTTCTGGAATTTTGAGATAATTTTACCTTCATGCACATGACTAGTGCACAAAGGCCCCAACAGTGCAAAGCGCTCACATCATGCACATGTGCCACACTCACATTCATGCATGCACAGAAACCCCTCTATCATTTTTTTCACATAGTCAATGATGCATATTCCCTTTCAATGAGGCACATGTGCTCACAGTCATGCACATGCACATTTTTCCTGTAGATGGTCAAAAATCTAAGTTTTGAAGCAATTTTTTTGAAAAAAGGTCCAATCTTTGGGATTTCTTGGAAATTTTGACAGGGCTTCGCCTCCTTATATCCTAAAAAAATTAAGAAACACAACTTGTACCACTAATCTAGTTGAAACAAATTTTAAAAAATAGAAATTGATCTAAAACTTTGAAAATAACTCTAAAACTTTGAAATTAATCTAAAAAGCTTGAGATAACTAATCTAAAAAACTTAAAAGTACACTAGAAAGCTTGAAAGTAAACTAGAAAACTTGAAATTTATCTAGGAAACTTAAAACTAATCTAAAACTTTGAAATGATTTTTTTTGAAACTAAGTTAAAAAACTTAAAAATTGAATGCAATGGGGTATGCTCCCACCGGGTGCAAATGAAAGCACCCTAAACTCTACAAAGCAAATAACAAAGCTAAACAAGGAAGGCTAACACCATTGCCACCTAATTAGCTAGGGCTCTAAGTCTAGGAATGTAACATTAAGATAGAAGCTTAAAAGAATGCCTAACTAGTATGAAAACAATGCAAAAACTAACTAAACATGCCTACTAATATGATCAATTACCTAACATGGGCCTAAATAGACCTAAGGGGAATAAAATGGTTATGGTTGCTACCCAAAAAATGGTGAAATGACCTCTCCAAATGACTTGTTAAGTCACTTTAGATTATTCATCTACTAACCTTGTTGAAGGTTTTAAGCAAGGATTGAACTTGGCTTAGAAATCATATGTATTATATGAGATGCAAATCAAAGCATGGTGTGTAAAATATAAAGGAATGAGGTGCACCATTTTTATAGTTTTACTTTTGGGAGAAAACTTATATTTTGGTGCATGTGGGACTAAAATCCCCAAATTAGATTAGAATTGTTAATCATGATTAGGCCTTGCTAATCACAATTAGTGAATTACCAAGTGATTAAGAGGTATGAAGCCTTAATCGACCGCTTAGGGTCAACTAGAGGCTAGGATAAGCTTTTGAATCTTGTTGAGATGTTGTGGAGGTGAATGGGGTGATTTTGAGTGGTTGGAAGAGGGGTTTGAGTCAATATTAGGGCATATTGACCAAATCAAGGGAAAAATAGGCTTAATTAGCTTATAAATGCTAATTGTTTGTTTTAAAGAAGATTTTGGCTTACGATTCATTGTAAAGTGGTATCCTGAATGCAAAAGGGGTTACACAATCAACAACATGGTGTTAATTAGATAATTTGGTAAGGAATGTTAGTTAATTAGCAAAAACCACTAATTATAACGGATTTGGCAAGAATGAGAGTGATTTGTGTGCGTTTGGCAATAAGATTGCAAAAGCGGAATTTAGGTGTCTACATGAAGAGTAAATCAAACAAGTTGACTCAACACAATTATGATATAACTCAAAATGAGCTATGAAGGGATTTGTGTCGGATGTGGTTTAGATAAACTTGACGGTTGATGAGATAAGGAGTGAACTCAAACAAGTTACTCAATGTCAGTATGATATAGCTTAAAACAAGCTATGAAGGATTTATTGGTGGATGAAGCTTAAACAAGCTTGAAAATTGGTGAGATAAGGAGTGAACGTAAATCGCTCGATATCAATTTGATATAGCTTAAAACAAGCTATGAAGGATTAGTTGTTGGCTGAAGTGAGCTAATGAAATCAATGTAACATTTAGATCTTCGTTGTTTGATTGATTCAATGTTTTGTTTGGTATTGAATCTGTTGAGAAATTATTTTGTGGAACACAAATGTGATTTGAACTTTACAACAAAGACAAAGTGGTATCATCCAAGTTTTATGATAAGAACCATATTAAATTACTTTGTTTACAAACATAAAGTAGTCATGTGTATCAAATTGTTTTGACTCAAGAGGTATATTCTTCGGGAATGATAATTGTTTCATACAATATTATAGTATGTTGTGGAATGGCGAGTGAAGACTTTTATCACTCAAAAATACTCACCAACTCTTACTTACTTGTTGTGGAGTGAATCACCCACGTCTAAAGTAGGTTTTGGGAAAAAGGAAGAAGGTGATGGGGGATGAATATGTGTATGGTGTCATTATTAATCCTCAAAGATTTATAGGGATGATGCCCAAGCTTCGTTGTTACAGTTGTATTAGTCCTTAAGTGTAGTAGTAGTCACAACGTTTCACTGTAAACGCTTCCCAGAGGCACTATAAATACTGAAAGTTGTGATGAGACTAGGTCTTAAAGTGCAATGCGAATGTGAATGTTGGTGGTCCGTGGTAGTGAAGTCCACATTACCAGTGTAATGTCGGTGGTGATGAAATCCACCTCTACTACGTGCAAAAACAAATGATGATGTGATTATCAGCAAATTTATTTCCAACTTGAAATAAACTACTAGCGAAAAATGACAGTGTACCTGAGCATGCTATTTTTTTTGTTTCAACAATTGTCTTTTGATTTTGGTAATTTTGCGTAGAGGTTTAATTTTTTTGTGTGTTTTGTATTTTTGGTAAAACTCCGGTGATGCGATCCTACGGAAAATATATTAGTAGTTGTCTTGTAAACGAAGTGTTAGAAAAACGATCGTGGTTGTTTTTATTTTCCAGATCGCTCGAAGGTGCAGGAAAAGAGCATACACAACCAACGATTAGACAAATATTAATAATACACAAAAGTAAAATAACGATTAAAACAATAGTTAGAAACATAAAATATAGCTAGAGGATCCTGCAGACAATGTTAGCAGTCTAAAATGATTAAATTGTAAATGACATGGTCCTACAACACAAAGGTTAGTAGTTTTTCATGACGAAGAAAGAGAGAACGATAAAAGACAACACCATCACATTTTTGATTCTCAAGTTCGCTTGTAATAAACATGAGAGAAGAGCATACACAAAAAGAGTTGTGATTAGCTTCACAAAAAAATGACAACAAAAGATAAGTTTAAAATTGTTACCTAGCAGTAGTGGGTATCGCAAAAATAATCGTTGGAGAGACTATCAGTGTCCAAAAAACCTGTAAATGCAAGTTCCACAATTAAACCATCAGTTACGACAAGGAAACTTAAGTAAAGGTGAATAATGATGAAGATGACAATGAGATAACATGAAGCTAACAGAAATAAAATATATAAGCAAGATGAACTAGATTAAAGAATCAAACAAGACAACAAAGTGAGAGGAAGAAACTACAGATGATAGAGTGCGGGTGCAAATGTGGACAAGTGGAATGTAAGGAAAAAAAAATTTGTTGTGACGGAGCCCGAGTGACCACCAATGTGTAAAAGATGATGGAGAATGAGAGAGAAATAATTTCAAGCCTATTGGTGAAATCTTAGTGAGAAGGTCCTGCAAGAACATGATTAGAAGTTTGCACATGCATACAATGCTATCAGAATGATCACGAAAAAAAGAAATCTATTAAAAGCCATAAAATTAGGTTGATAAAAATAAAATATAGAGATTGTGAATTAGTAATCAAAAATCACAAAATACTATAAGAATGATCTCAAAAAAGAATCACGAAAAGTGAGAAATATTACATTATTAGGTGCAAAGGGGGTCGTGAAAAAGTGATTAATTTTTTTTATTTACAATTGTGTATAACAACACAAGAAGGTACAAATTTGATCTTGAAAAATCAAATTGTGAAACATTGTTAACAATTTGGTACAAAGCAATCAAAAGCAACGAAAAATTAGTTATGATAAAAGACTTAATTAAATAGGAGTTTAATTAAAATCCTAATAACGAGAAAATAATCAATAGAAATAACTCAAAGTGATAAATTTATGGGAGTGCTAACATGCGTTTTGTTTGCATAAGCTCGTATATGGATTTTAAGACTAAAATGTGGACTTTAGGAGGACAAGCCGAAAGGTGATTGGAAATTGTAGATGTTTAAGACAAAAATGTAGACTTGTATGATAAAAATGTGGACTTCGAAGGAGGAAAAAGAAAAATTGAATGGAAAATGCTAACCTAATGTCAAAATCCAAGTGGAATAGGAAACATGAATGTAGAGATTAGATGTGAGTGTGATCACTATCGAATTTAAGGAAAATGATACACTAAATGGTGAAATGGGAAAAGTGAACGGAAAGGACAAAGCTAAATGAAAAGTGTGTGAATGTATATATAACATGATCTAATAGAATTAAACTATATGAAAAAGACACATACATTAGGTTTGATGGGTAGTAAAGCAAGTCTGTTGAAATAATTGGTAAATTTTGAAAAGACTACTTGGGAAAATTAGAGCTAAAGTGGAGTGTAACTTGCAAGGTCGTAACAACTAAGGAAAGGGAACTGCGTAATAAAAGGGAACGAAAATTACAATTTTTCATCATCTCTCTCCATGAATCTCTCAAGCTTATCCCTATAATCACTCACACTTCAAAATAGCTACGTGAGTTGTTTATCACAACACACTCACACTAACTATATTATTAATATGAGTTATATAAACTCATTATTAATAATATTACAATATATTAATAATGTTACACAATATATTTGTAACATTCACTCCCCTATTGTTAACATTAGTAATTCCCAATATACACTCCCCTAATCCCGATATTGTAAAAAAACATTCACATGCTTATCTCGTAGTATGCTCACCCATGTGGCATTCCCAACTTGGCTCATGACCTTGATCAAAAGAAAGGCTCTCTCCTTCCATGGTTTTAAACAGGTTTACCACAAACCTTGACTTGACAGAACCGTCAACTGTTGTCCACCTCATGTGGTTTTCTGGATCTTCCACAAACCTTTTCAAGATCCATGAACTGACTTACATTGGTGTTTCTGATCTTTGCAATGTTCTGACATCAAGAGAAAATATAGGAAATATCACTCATGCAGGAGCTCACTTATTACAATAGTTGAATAGGTATGATTCATTTGTTCTTATTTGCAGAAAGTAAACACACAATCGAAATAAAATGCCACAACAACATTGTGCGGCCCTGTCGCTTGGCTAACGAGAGGTCGTTGATTGACCTCCTTCCTCCATTGCCTCCTTCCTCCATGTGAAACTGCTTAGTTACTCAACAAATTTGAAAATGAAGCTCAATATGAAATGCCCCCTCAATTTAAACTTGGTCATCACGTACAAGCGAAAATGCAACCAGGAGAAATGCAAATAACCTTTTTTATTATATAATTTTCCTAATAATCACCTAAATGACACTTTTAGACTCAATAATAATTATTGACTTTGACAATTACATTTTACTCTTACAAAACATGACACAACACGATAATATATTTAAATAATAATAATAAAATATTACTTTTAAAATAATATTACAAATTACTAAATTTAAACCAATACTTTTTTCAAACTTTAACCGAAATAACACATTAAATAACATAAAGACAAAATGAGAAAACTATTACTTACAAAGTGACTTTAAAAAAAAAACTAATATCAACCTAAAAGACTTTCATAAACCTATAACATATAAATGCAAATAATTTAAAAATAAAACCACATTGAATACTTACTAGATAGAGAAAACCATACATTTTTTTTAATAATAACTTTTCAAAATTATCTTATTAACTCGACATATTATAAAACTCAAAAAATCTAAAAGAAATTAAATTGTGGATTGACACATAAGAAACTATTTAAAATGATGAAAATAATAGAATTCAAAGCGTGAACAGATCGTTCTCTCTAGCAACAACTACAGGAACATACAAAGAAATTTTATACCTAAATTTGATGCACAATGAACAACATAATACTGCATGTAGTTCAAATGCATGAGAGGACAAAAATTAAAACTCCAGGGTGCATACTTCTTTGGTAGCGATCGACTTCAATGAGGAATTGACTCATTCCAAATCCATAAAGAATTGAGACTCTATGATGAATTCATCACCACAAAAATAGGTAGATGATCCGAGAGCTATGAGACTTTGCTACACAACTTGGAATTTGAAAATGTTTACACAGCCATGAAATGTAGTCAACAAATTAACGTTGAGATTGACATTAAGTAATCATTGCAAAATTTGATCAATGTCAAATGTAGACTGATTCAATTCGATCCACACATAGACTAATGTAGAGTGTTGCATGTAGCCTCTCTTCCAATGTGTGTGAATGAAATTTAGCACTAGCAGGATTTGATGAGGATGAACGAAGTATTGCTATGATATTGATTTATTTGTTTCTCCGTAACCAAGAACTGGGTTTTTCCAAATTTTTGAAAGATTGTGCTTAAAATCTTAATAAACAAACCCACAAAATTTCGTAGAATGCAGCATTCTCGGGTTTTGAAGGAAATGTGATTTACGGACGTATTTTAAAAAATTAGAATCCTTTGAATGTAAAACTCCATAGAGAACCGCGAGAGCCATCCGCTCCGATACCAAATATTATTTTGGTTTAGATTATATGCATATAAAACAGAGATTTGAACTAAATAACACCGAATAGAAATATAATTCACAATAAAACTCATTCGGGATGTTGTATTCATCTAGAGATAGCTTCTTATACAAATGCTTGATCCTATAATCTAGGAGTCAAGTCTTATCACTTAGTCTTCCTCATATCTCTCTCCATGAATCTCTCAAGCTTATCCCTAGGATCACTCACACTCCAAAATAGCTACATGAGTTTTTTATCACAACACTCACATTAACTATATTATTAATATGAGTTATATAAACTCATTACTAATAATATTATAATATATTAATAATGTTACACAATATATTTGTAATAAGAGGTGGGGATACGTGGAGAGGTAGGGAGTATCCTAGGATCGATGGGATGGGAGAGTTGGGTTGAAATGGGGGTCTATGTGTAAGGGGGTATGGGAGTCGAGAGTTGGGAAGCGAGGAGGGATGGGTGAGGGAAATCTTAGTTGGTCGGCTTAGGGGGTGGTTGATTTTGGGAGAGTTGGGGTTTGTGGTATTTGAGTGGCTCAAGAGATTGGTTGTTGTGGGGAGAGGGATTGTGTGAGTCGGGATGGGTAGTTTCCATGGGGATGGAGACGGGTGATATATAAATGTCAAAAGATTAAAAAAAAACCAACCCAAAAATCGATATCTAGTTATACTTATGTGGAATATGAAACAAAATACAATGTTCAACAAGCAATAAGATTATTTGTCGACCGATTTCCCATGACAATAGAACTCAAAGCATTTTTTGGAAATCAAGATCTATATTGATTTTAAAACTAAGATCTAGAAATTTGTTAGTAACTGAGAGATATATATATATATATATATATATATATATATATTATGTAATAGGAATGAGATCTGATATGATATTTTGTTGGATTTCGTAGGAATATTTCAAAAAAGAAAAAAAAATGACACAAAAATTTGCTTCTTAAAACTAAAAATTAGAGATCAAACTAAATGTAACCTTTGTAGACACCGTAAGACTATGAATACTTCCATTGCGATCCACGAGTATATAGATACGATAATAGATTTTTCAAAACACTTAGCTCCGAGGTGGTCAAAGACATGATGAGCATCGTAGATTCATTGTTACTATAATTTATACCCACCACAAGACACCACACAACAAAAGCACTTCCCATAGCATGAAGGTTAATAAAATGACGCCATAAGGCACCAAAAATGAGATAATAACAACAAATAATAATAAACAAAGAATGGATAAAACCACTAATTGAGAAATCAAATGTAATAGATTGTGAGTAAGTCCCATTGGGCATGCCATAATGTGAGTTATAGAAATTACATTGTAACAAGAAAGTAATTAACTAACTAGATACCTTCTCCTTTGTGATTCCTTAGCAAACCTCAAAATGGGAAATGAAGTGTGGATGAGCTTGATTGTGTGAAATGTAGGTGCTTCCCTCGAACCAGGAGCAAGACCTTCTTTAAAACAAGATCAACTTACTTTGCACCAATGGATAAAGGGTATAATGGATTTGGGATGACCAAAATGGGGTTATTTGGGAATTAGGACGAGGTGGAGGGATGTTCTATGCTCAAAGGATGCAAGAACTTTGACAAGATATTCAAGCTTTATAAAAGGGGGTAAGACTATATTTATAGCCTGAGAATTGGATTAACTTAGAGGATTTTAAGTAATCACAGTTTGAAAATGTGGGCATGATTAGGTGAGTGGGGGCAAAAAGAGTGGGTGAGGATTAAAATTGTATTTTTAATTCTCAAATGGGGGGATATGGGGAATATTTGGCATGTGAGGAAGATTGGGTTTAATTTAGGGGTTGAAACAGATTAATTAACCAATTAACATCGATTAATTCAATGGGGATTTTTGTGGGAAATGGAGTGGGGAAATTAATTGATTTGGAAGAGGTGTGAAATTAGGGTGTCTACACCCCTTTTTAGAATAAAAATAATTAGGAGGCTCGTAGCTTATTCCTTATTTCACATAGGCTAAGGGGTGAAGTTGGGGAAATAATTTAATAATAATATTTTAAATTGTCATGTTGAGTTGTGGAGCTCAATCACTTCGGATTAGCATGCAATGTGAAACTTGCTAGAAAAACACAGTAACCATCATCAGTTATGGAGGGAATGACATCGGTCAGGAAAGGAGGAACCGTCATCAGTTAGGGCTAACCAACATCGATTACCTATGCGGGAGTGTTTTAATTAACTCTTGGGAATTAGATCTATTTTTAGCATTAAAATAGATCTATTGATTGTAATTGCATGGCTAAGTGCCCTAATTTTATATATGCCTATATAAGCATGAAAGCTAGGGTTTAGAAGTAAGAATTAAGAAGAACTTGTGCAAAAAGTTGATGATTATTGTGAGAGAGAGAATTCTTGGAGAAGAAACAAAAGCTTGAGAAAAAGAAAGTACTGTACATCTGAGAGGTGTGGAAGATTGTAAATCTTTGATTGTATATCTTGTCAAAGCTTTAGATAATAGATTGACTTGTTTCTTGGTAGGCGTAGCCCACCTTGGGTGAACCATGTTAAATCTGGTGTTGATTTATATCTCTTGTTACTGTATATTTCTTTTGGTAGAATATCCTTTATTTCTTGTAGATATTTCTTACGGTAGAATATCTCGAAGCTTTTTTACATGTTGATAAGCAAAATAGGAAGAAGTTGGATGTAAAATCCAAGAGACGTAATTTCATTGGTTATGGATATGGTGATTTCAGATTCCATTGTTGGGATTTAGAAAATTCTAAACTTATTAGGATTCGTGATATTGAATGGAATGAAAAGAGAATGTACAGGATCAAATTTTGTTACCCAAGGATGAACCGGTTGAGAAGTTTGTGAATGGAAATGAACTCTCGAGATTTAAAAGTAATACGGATAGAGTTACAAAGAATCGATGGTGTCGATTGACCTCGACCGACATCGGTCGGCCAGTGAACCGATATTTGTTACGAAGATCCAAGCGACATTGGTTAGCGAGACCGACGTCAGCTGGCATGTGTGACTAGCATTGGTCACTTTGTCGATTTGGATACAAATGTCCAGGAGGTTCGTAATGAGCATCCAGTACTACCCCCAAACTCTCCCGCGAGAAGGTCACAAAGGGTAAGTAAACCTCTAGAAATATTTACACCTTCTCTATTTTATTTATTATTGGATCGATAATGGTGAACCATAAAGTTTTGAATAAGCAATACGAGGATAAGACCCACGTCCAGTGGAGTATGACATATATGAGGAGATGGACTCCTTGGATCAGAACTAGACTTGGGATTTGGTTAAGTTGCTAGCAGTTAAGAGGACATTACAGAACAAGTGGGTTTACAGGATCAAGGAAGAAGAGGGTAGAGAAAAGGTACAAGGCAAGGCTTGTAGTAAAGGGATTTACACAGAAAGCAGGTATTGACTTTGGTGAAATATTTTCTCCTGTTGTTAAGATTACTTCTATTCGTATTGTATTGAGTTTAGTTGTAGTAGAGAATTTACATTTAGAGCAACTATATGTGAAGACGGATTTCCTTCATGGTGATTTGGATGAAGATATTTATATGTCAGCAACCACTTGGGTATGAAGTCAAGGGTAAGGAGAAATTAGTGATTTCCTTCATAGTGATTTGGATGAAGAGATTTATATGTAGAAACCACTTTGCAGTTGAAAAAGAGTCTATATGGGCTTAAGAAATCTCTAAGGCAATGGTACATGAGGTTTGATAGTTTTAAGCATGAGCATGGTTACTTGAGATGTGAATCGACTATTGTGTTTATTTCAAGAAGCTTGAAAATGGGAGCTACGTTATTTTGTTCTTGTATGTGGATGATATGCTTATTTCAGGATCTCTAGTGTGCGAGGACATTGGTGAGCTTAAGGGAAAGCTAGCTCACACATTTCTATGAAGGATTTAGGAGTGAAAAAGAATCATTGGCATGCAAATACACAGAGACAAGAAGAACACAAAATTGTATTTGTCTTTAGAGGATTATATCTACATGGTGTTAGAAAGGTTCAAGATGCAAAATACATAAACATATGTTAGTACACATATGGTTGGACACTTCAAATTGAGAAAATATCGTGTCCTTCATCACATGAGGAGGTCAAATACATGACACGAGTGCCATATACTTCAGCATGATTAGGAGTCTCATGTATGTTATGACACGAGTGCCATATATTTGCAGAGACATGTAGACATTGCACATAGCATGTGGGAGTTGTGAGTAGATATATGGCCAATCCTAGGTAAAGAGCATTAGAAAGTAGTTCAATGGATACTCAGGTATTTGAGAGAGACATCTAACATGTAATTATGCTATGGAGGTTCAGATATTTCATTATGTGGCTTTGTTGATTCAGATATGGTTGAAGATCTAGATGGTAGAAGGAGCACTACTGGATATATTTTCAAAGTATGTGGGATGACAATTAGTTGGATTTCAAGATTGCGAAGGTTGTGGTTTTGTCTCACTATAGAGGTAGAGTGTGTTAACATGACTACTGAGAGGATAGAAAAGAGATGACATGGATGAGAAGGTTCATGGAAGAGTTGGGAAATGAGCAAGATGATTTCAAATTGTTCAGTGAAGTCAGAGTGTAATTCATTTGACAAAGAATTCAGCGTTTCATTCGAGAATGAAACACATTCAATTGAGGTATCACTTCATACGAAGGTATTGGAGGATGGGTAGTTAAATCTAGAAAAGATTCATACGAGCAAGAACCCTGCAGATATGCTAACAAAACCATTAGCAAAGGAGAAGTTGGAGCTACACTCCACTTCTATTGGTCTTCGAGTTTAAGGCTTGAAGAGGAAAAAACAAAGCTAAGGATGGATCTAAGTGACGTTGTATAGGTATGGTGCAGTGAATTAATCGAGCTAAGTGGGAGATTGTTGAGTTATGGAGCTCAATTACTTCAGATTATCATAATGTGAAACTTGCTGAAAACACAAGAATCGTAATCGGTTATGGAGGGACCGACATCAATCACCTATGACCGGCATCGGCTAGGAAAGGAGGAACCGTCATTGGTTACCTCGTGAGAGTGTTTTAATTAACTCTCTGGGAATTAGATATATTTTTAGCATTAAAGCAGATCTATTGATTGTAATTGCATGGCTAAGTTCCCTAAGTTTGTATATGCCTATATAAGCATGAAAGCTAGGGTTTAGAAGTAAGAATTAATAAGAACTTACAAGAAGTTGATGATTATTGTGAGAGAGAATTCTTGGAGAAGAAGCAAAAGCTTGAGAAAAAGAAAGTAATGTACATCTGAGAGGTGTGGAAGATTGTAAATCTTCAATTGTATATCTTGCCAAAGCTTTGGATAATAGATTAGCTTGTTTCTTGGTGGACATAGCCCACATTGGGTGAACCACGTTAAATCTGGTGTTGATTTATATCTCTTGTTCTATATATTTCTTCTGGTAGAATATCCACTTTTATTTGCATGTATGCTTAGATCTGATATATTATTTGTACAACCGGTGTGCTAACCCCAACAATTGGTATCAGAGCTTTGTTTGAGGGTTTTGTGTGAGGAAAAAAACAATTTTCTCCTTTGAGGTGATTCCATCTAGGGATTACATGTGAGCTGAATTTTTATTACATAATCTTGCTTTGTAGAATCCAATTTGTCAAGAACACTACTACACTCATGAATATTGTTGTTAAGAATAAATAATTAGTTTTCTACATGTAAATCCATTGTCACAAATGAATGAATCAATCCATACTAACTAATGTTATTTGTTTACAATAAACTAAATTCAAATTTTGATTTAATAAACCCTAAACCCTATTTAATTGATTTTGAACAATTTTTATTCATTCACAATAAAATTTAAACCCTAATCTGTTAAAATTTCATGTTTTTTCATTTCTTTTCAAAAAAATGAAAATATCCCCCTTATTTTTCAAAAAAAAGGAAAAAAACAAAAAAAAACCCTTTAAAATGTCAAAATATAATGAAATACCTAGAAAGCGCAAGCTTGGGAGACAAAGGTGAGTTTGTGGCAAAAGTGGCGTGGGAAGAAGCTCATGGCAAAATTTGGTTCAAAGCGAAGACTTGTCGGCAGTGGAGGAAAAAAATGGTAGCCTTCGGGCCGCCAAGTATATATAAAGGGGGTGTTTGCGTGAAGGGTGTTCACGCGAACACCCTTTGTGCGAATGGGGTGTTCGCATGAACCCCTTTACGTGGCAGTTCAAACGAAGGGGGTTCGTGTGAATGGGGTGTTCGGGCGAACACCCCTAAATCCGTACCCCGCCTAAACTCCCACTTGCATTTTTGGGACAATAAGTGGGACACACTATTGTGCTTCCACCCAGCAAAATCATACTTGGTTATATAAATTATTTCCAGTTTTATAATAAATAGTAAGGATTTACAAATAATATATGTTTGCATATAAATATAGAAATAAATCTCAGCAATATGTAGTACATTCAAGGGTCTATGGTCAGGTTGAGAGAACCCACATAACTCAAGTTGAATGAAGGATTTCCCCATAATCATGTATATTCTCTTCTAAGACCGAAACTATATGTGCATGGAAATTATAGTGCTAGAGAACTCAGATTTTAGAAATTTATTTACTACATCTAGAGGTCCAAAAACCTTATGAAATAATAAATATTTGGGAAACTTCTCTTCTTCCTCTAAACATTAATAGGAAAAAATGATCTACAAAATGAATGAGGAAAATCGGGGTTGTGTGTTTGGGTTAGTAGGGTTTTGAATAGAAACATCCACTTATGAAGCCCTCAACACTGTACAATATTAAAAGTAATAAACCAAGTATAATGTAGTTCAACTAGGCAGTCATGTTTAATCATAACAATGAATGTTTGATAAAGAAATGAATGCTTCAAATATATATTCCCACGCTCTAAATCTTTTCAAAACATAACAATGCATTCTTTAATTATTTTCTTATGACGAGGTCCTAAATTTATTTATAGACTTATTGAATTCAAATTATGACCCTATTAACACATAAGTTGACATGCAACAGGTGGGAAAACAAACAAATAAGGACTATAAACCCTTGGGGATCCAAAGAAGGGTTGGAGTACCACATCTGACATATACAATTTAAAACTCCAAAGTGTAGTACAATTGTGATTCCGATGAACAAGGACTATATATACTTTTACATAACCGAAAATTGCAACTATATGATTCATGGGAAAACACCAATACACAAGAAGAAACATAGTGAAGAGATAAAAATATATATGACATAATACAAAATAACAAGAAGACACGAAAACACACCAATGTGAACTTCCTCTAGATTGACAAAGACACAAATATCCTTAAATAATGTAATTTTATGACTAATAAATACCTTGTATAGAAAGTAAGCGTCTACAAAAATAATATAAATCTATTTCAATTCAAAAATGGTATGTGGTCATTCTTGTTACATGACGTATATCATTCTTTATATATCACAAACAGTGGTTAAGAATGTGCATGGCCATACTAAAATTATAGTGTTTAACAACATGCTTTTTATGGCAATGGAAAAGTAAAAATGAGATTGAGTAGATAGATTTGTTTTTTAAATTCTATTGTTAAACCGTTTAAAATGTTTACATTGATAGACATTTCTCAATTAGAAGTAGGGTGTTTCCCATTGACAATCAATAGATATATGATGGTGTTGATTTCTTTTAAGAAATCAATGACATACAACTTTATCAAGATTGTCCAAGTGGTGTCTCATTTTCTATGAAATCCATCGACTTCCCCATCCGCACCATCCCATGTATTTTTTTGGTCCTCTAGCTATATGGTGAGATGGCATATCCATTGAGAGGTCATGCAGATGAGACTCGTTACCAACCATGATTTCAACTTTATACCACACTACACCGAGGCACCCACCATGATGGCTATTATGAGCAGTTGAGAAATAAAATTGGGGGAGCCATATTTTTCTAAGGTGGAAGAAAAGTGACAATGCCTTCAACCATACATCATTGCTAACACCGATTTTGAATCAACTTGCTTTGAATCCCATCCATCTGACATCATCTCGGCGTAAACCACAAATAATCTTTTTAACACATTTTTCATCAATGTGTAGGAACAAGGTATCACATGTGCGTAGACCACCAACATAATTTATAGGATGAGAGCATACTACTTGATTGAAATAAGCCTATGTGAGCAAATACAACCCACACCCATCCATTTTTTAATATTGGGTTATACATCTTATGAGTGCAAACCATATATAAAGAGATCGAAGGATCAAGGCCATCATGAGGGATTCATACATATGCATGCTTCCCTATTTGTAGATGGTACTGAAGGAGACTCTGCGAATGCATCCACCTAGTTGCCCTTGCTCAATCGATTTCCTAACATTCAATTTCCTCAAACTTCATTCTTTTCACATTGCTCGATTTTATGGGCTCAATAATGGATTCATTAATGAGATCCATTTTTATTAGGTATGCATGTTGTAAAGTGATGATGGTAGAGAAACAAATATGATGTGAGTATCAAGGAGAGGAAAAATTGAGTCATCTTCAACAATCTTTTAATCTTGAAAGAAACTCCAACCAACTTGAACATGTGGAGGACTTCAAGATTACGAGCCCTTTGTAAAATTTATTTGATGTTAAATAATGTCCAATCTTTCTCAGGGCATGATTTTTGATGCCAAAAAGGCATTTCTACAAATTTAGTAATTTTTTTTTTTAAAGGTTGAATATAAAGTACTTAATAGGTTTAGGGAAGATATGTTTTGCATAACATTTGTTATTTTATGCAAAAATTCTAATTAGAAGAAGTGGAGGTTTGGGAACTTCATAACGCTTCACACATTTCATATTTCAAAAAATAAGCTTGACTTAAAAACATTAAAAACTTATTTGAAGAATGGGTCGAATAGACATATTGGACATTTCTCTTAAACTTTGAGACAAGTTAAAATTAGATAGACTTGAAAGTCATAATATATTAGTCATAAGGTAGAATTTGTAGCCCCAATTTATTTGAACCCAAATAAAAGTGATTTAACAAAATGTAAGCGAGCACCCTTTTTAAAACAATATAAGCGTCCCTAAAACGGTCAAAAAAACAGTCAAATTTCTATTTAGAATGGAGCGTGCAATAGAGCCGTTGTTGAAAAGGAAATATAAATCTCTTTCCTAGAATGGAAAATGTACTTTGTTTTGCGTTTTTGTTTCTGGTTTTTCCGTGCTCTGCAATTTGAGTCTGTAATGGTTTTTTATTTTGTGTGTGTCTGTTTCTTTTTGGTTGCGTAGCATGGCCATGCTATTTTATTTTATTTTTCCTTTGTGTTTATGTGTTTTGAACGGTTTTTTTTTTTGTTTATTTGGGGTCTGTGTGTTCAATGTTTTTGGTTTTTGAGGGTCTGTATGTTGTCTCTATATTTTGGGTTTTTTAGGGAGAAGAATAGTTCGAGGACCAGAGCAGATCGGAGCAGACTGACATCCATGGATGCGTTTGGAGTAGTGGGCGAAAAGAGTGAGCCGCAAAAGGTATGAAAAGGCTTTCCCGACCGCTGTTTATTTATAATATTGTTTTGTCTACTGGGGTTTCGTTCGTTTTTGGTGAAGGGTTTGTAAAATGTTTTGTGAAGTATGTGCACAATGTAGAATCAGGCTTTATTGTTTCAGGAGAAGCCTCTCTTTAACCTTGGTTTTCTGCTTCTGAATTGTTTTGCTAATCACATGATTTCTGTAGAAGCGATTGTCATATGGATGTTTGTTTTCTATTTAGTGGTAGATCGATGGTGTGAGTTTTATTCCTGCTCTGTAAATGTTATTCCTCTGTGTTGCATACTATATTCTCTGATACCCGAAAGTAAGCTAGAGAGAACATTTTAGGATCACATAACAAGTATAGAAAATCAACCCACAAAATATGTGAGAGGAGCAGCTGGGTGTTAATATGGTTGAATAAGCACCTAGAACAACCCTGTATTGAATGCAAATAGACCCGTTAGGATATTCAACTGCATTAGCAGCCTTCAACTCATTATGTTTGTTGTTTGATCAATTCTACAATAAATCTGGGGATCTGATCTATGAAATGTAGCAGGGAGCAGAAGCAGCACCCTCGATTGGTGGGGGATGTTGTTTGTTTTATTTTCTATTCAACGGGGAAGCCTTGATTTCTTCATGGTTATTTTTGGAACATGCTATTGTATGAAATACCAAGCCTTATTATGAGTGTTGGCATTACTAGCACTAGAGGCAAGTGGCATCACAAGGAAATGGGCAGTGTCTCTGTCACCTTCAAGCTCCTTCGTGTTTTCCACCTCTGTTTTTCCTTCTTCACCAGCATCTTCCTCCAGTTGAGGTTGAATAGACCTAATTGGCCTTCTCCTACCTCTTTTTGCAGTGACAGACCAGGTGAAGAGGCTGCGGGAGGCTGGCTGTTGAGCTGCCTTCCCTGACTTCATGCTCTCTCTATCACTCTCATTATCTGAAGCTTCCTCTTCTTCTCCTTTCTCCTCCAGATCTTTGGATATCCCGGAGCTCTGCCAGCACACTGGAGAAAAGACAGAGTTCGGGGCAGCAATAGCAACATCAATAGCACGACCATATCTGGGGTTGAATTCCCCTTCAGCCCCTCTCAGGATGGCACCTCATATGACCAAACAGTGCTTTGGACTAGGGAAACTCCTTCCCACATTCAACACAGGCTCTGCTGTTCTGGGCAGTAAATCTATACTGAACTCCTCTTTCAGCTTCCTACTTTGCTTGGGATTCCTGTCCAACATACATATTCATATTTTTGATTTTTCACCACCTTATAGTAATCTTCCTCCTCTGCTTCTTCTTCTCCTCCTAACAATACTACCAGCTCTGACCCAGTTGGAATTGCCATTGGATCTACTTGTGGGTACCTTGGATTTTCTTCATCCAGATGTCTGTTGATGAACGATCATCCCCGGAAAACATTTCCACTACTAGAGAACTGCCCATTAGACCTACTAGCCCCATGGACCCAGACCGCCCTGAGCTAAAGGCTCTACTGCACAATCTACATACGTGGCACTGGCTACCGCTGTTGTTCTTGCTGTTATGCTTGAAGGACGTAGAAACGACCGCAGAATTCCCTGCCCCAAAACCAAGCTCTGAAGAAGCAGAACGGCAGAGCTCCTAGAACTGGAAACCACCACAGAATTCCCTCTAATTACCTCGCAATCATTCTCCCCCATCACTGACTCCTCAGGAGATTGGTATTTGGATTGGGATTGGGTTTGGAACTTTTTCATAGTCCCCACAATCTTGCAGTTGGGATTGTTATTCCCGGCAGTCTCCATGCAATCTCTTACATGCTCAGAATTGGGCTGCCTGAAGAACTCCACACCATTACCCGTCATAAGAAAAAATCTAAATCGCAGAGCAAAAATCATAAAAGCGCATAAATACTACCAAAACAACACAATAATCCAATGAACGAATACACAGAGGCGGGAAAGTTAGGAAGCATGACTGTCTATATAAGGCAGGTTTGTAAGTGGGTATTCTAAAACGTATGTCATAGAAAACACCCAGATAGAGAAATCGATTGGTTTCCGGCATTAAAAGCTAAACACCCAGTTAAATTTAATGGCAATTTAAACACCAAAAAAAATGGAACTACCCACCACTCCGTCACCGCCTGGTCTTAAGTACAAGCTGGTTAAGTTGCTGCATACTTTCATTAACATCTTGTTTGGGAATCGCACAACAAGTACGTGCACTCTGCTCATGTGGTTGGGCTTCACCAGACATTATCTGCTGAGGGACAATATGAACTGCTACCATATATTGAAGACCACCAACGCCTTCCTCTACAGGTAACTGCATTTCCAATAAACATGAGTTCAGAGATAATATTCTCCTTGCGAAATCACTCACCTCTGCATCTCCAATTACGATGGTTATAAATTCTGATGGTGATCTGCTCAGGTTGCCCTTAGAGTGTGAATCCAAAATGCCTTTTGATGCAGGAACCATATCTCCGGATGGCAAGCAAATAACTTCTGGCTGCCCATCAAATTCAACAGTTCGTAGAAATATATCCTGACCAAGCTTATTTTGTGGAATCAAGTAGGAAGCCTCTTTATGATTTCCCAATATAGATCTCCCAGAACGTGATAGTCTTTGCTCCTGTTCACTCAATAATTCCTTGTCAAACCAAAAATACTTTACACAATAATTAAATTTCAGTGGAGTCATAGCAACCAAGTTAGTAAAAATACCTGAAAGCTTGAACCTGAGAAGGCCATTGCCAGTGTAAACATTTGAAAATGAGATTCTGCTGTCATTTCCTCCGAACAAAGCTAACCGTGATTACATGAACACAAAAAATAACTACTATAACTGTGTTGATCATTTACCTCCGGAAGGCCTAATCGAGCTATTGACACTCAATTTTCTAAGAATGTCTAAGAAGGCATAGCAAACAAGTTGGAAAAATATCTGAATGATCGAATTTTGAACCTGAGAAGGGCCATTGCCAGTGTAAACATTTGAAAATGAGATTTTTCTTCATAACAAAGCTATAACTGACTACATAAACATAAAGAATAATTATTGTAGCTATGTTGATCATTTACTACCGGAAGGCCTAAGAGAGCTATTGACAATCGATTTTATAAGAATGTCTTAAGATGTACTAATATTCCCCCAACATTCATCCAATCAGGTATTTCCTTCCCTTGACAGGATCACATCCTAATCAACTCATCCTTGCAATCTGGCTGGGTTTCAATTTAGGCACGTACGAGGCTGCCTAGTCTGTCACAAACTTTGAAATCGATCGTACATTTGACCTTTACTTAAAATCAACTACGAGTTCTTTGTTACAATTTTGAAGAGAACTTATTCTCTTTTTTCTTCTTATATATGCAGGGGGAAAATCCTCGTCTTGCAATAGAGACTATGTTTTGTTTTCATTAAAGCTATGTGTGTGCTCTTAAGCACAGAATTTGATCGATATAGGATTTCATATTTTACCCAGTGTGCTCTTCTCATTGATATCTTTGGGCTGGTAAACTGCTTGTAGGAAGAAAAGGAGGCTGAAATAAGAAAATTGCGCAAGAATTTGAACTTCTATCATGAAGGAGGTCCTCCAAAGGCAGAGATAAAAAAGGTGCAGACTGTTGGAGCCTGAACACATGTATATTTACCAGCATATGTTGTTAATTACTTCTAGCAGACGCCTCATATTCTAAGTTCCAATTTTGAGCTCATTTTATTTTTAGAAATATTGGATAGAGTTTTCTTAGTTGTACTCTGACAAGATATTGTTGATTGTTATTAGATACCACCAACTTGTGCAAAATCCCCAAAGTTTGGAAGGAACAAACAAAGATGGAACCAAGACATGTGCTTTCAAATGGCTTCCGTAAGAGAGAAGGTAAAGTTCATTCTGAAGGATGGAGTTTCATACATAGATCTGATACTGACGCTGATGGTTTGAAATTAGTAAATACCAATTTGATTGAGGATCCATATCTTTCTAGTTATGCAAATACTTGCTTACTCTAGCTGCATGTTTGTAAAATATTGGGTTTGTATTTTAAAGGGTGCTTTAATTGCTTTTGAACTGGCCCAACTAGTTTATCCTCAATCTATATATGCTATGCACAATTTTCCCACCAGAATGAGTTTACAATGACATAGCTTGTTTTTTGAAAGATCTTGACAAACCATGATTCAATATCTAATCTTAAAAAATGTTAAGAGCCGAACATGAAAGATTAAAAATTACACCAAATGCCATGCTGTATCATTTCATTAATTTTATTCCAGCTAGTGAAAGCTTCAAGAATCATATTTATAGAAACTGAAACGTTTATATTGATCTAATTAATATTATTAATTCCATTGGCCTTGATATGATGTAAGCATCAGAGACGATTGTTAACTAGCCTTTATTCATTTTGGGTTTTTTTGTTAATAAGTTTTCGTCAACCATAATGCTAATTTTTTCCTGCCATGTTTTTCTATTAATATTTTATTTGTTTCTTTTGCTGTTTGCTGTGTTGCAGGCTGAGAATCTTTGAAGAACTTCACATGGCCTCTTGTGGGATGGATCAAAGAAGTTTGTGTACTTTAAATGAATAGTTATTTTCCTTTATGAATCTGAATATTGTTATGAATTTCCATTCATGTTGATGCATTTTAAGAACTTCAAGGTTTATTCCATATTGTTATGAATCTTAATATTCATGTTCGTTGTACTTTGTAGGTTTGAAGGCACGGGCTGACAAATGTATCCTTTTACGCAGGCTTAGTTGTATTGTATATGTAAATTGAGTTTTTAGTAGAGTTTAAATTGAACATATAATTTTTAGCCATCATTATATTCTAAATATTTTAGAGTATTTTTTCTTAATAAAATATTGTTTTTGGTGTGAGGGCTGAAAAGGCCCTCCTAAACCCTCAAGAATGTCTATGAACATTCTTGAAATCATGTTATTCTTTTGCTATTTTACTTTATTTGAATTATTCTTACCTTTTAAAGTAAAAATATTATTATAAAATACAATACTCATTTAAAATAACAAATAAGTGGTAGTTCATTTTCATTTATTAATTTAAACAATAATAATTTTTAAAAATGAGATTTAATCGTAGGAGGTAGGAGGGAAAAGAAGGGATATGGATTGGAAGAAAAAGGAGGAATGGAAGTTGAGATTGGAGGGAGGATCATGGGGAAAAAAAAAGGAATGGAGATTAGAAAGGGAAGGAGGAATGGAGATTGGAAAGGAAAGGAGGAAGGGATAAAAAAGGAATGGAGATTGGAAAGGTTGGAGGAAGGGAGGAAATAAAAGAGTGAAAGTGAAATTGGTTTATTAATATCAATAATTAAATATAATTATTTGTATTGAATGTTGATATATATGTATTTATTTATATTGTTTTAATATTAATGTTTTGACTGTTTTTTAATTAACAAATAAACATATGGTAAAGTGTTATTTATATTTGGATGATGATATGTTTTTTTATATTGTTATTTATATTTGGATGATGATATGTTTTTTTATATTGTTATGAATCTTAATATTCATGTTTGTTGTACTTCATAGGTTTTGAGGCATGGGGTGACAAATGTATCCTTGAAGAAGTTCGCATGGCCTCTTGTGGGATGGCTCAAAAAAGTTTGTGAACTTTAAATGAATAGTTATTTTCCATGATGATGCATATTCAAGGTTTATTCTATACTATTATGAATCTTAATATTCATGTTTGTTGTACTTTGTAGGTTTCAAGACGCGGGCTGACAAATGTATCCTTTTACGCAGGCTTAGTTGTATTGTATAAGTAAATTCAGTTTTTGAGTAGAGTTTAAATTGAGCATATAATTTTTAGCCATCATTATATTCTAAATATTGTTAGAGTATTTTTTATTAATAAAATATTGTTTTTGGTGTGGGGGTTGAAAAGGCCCTTCTAAACCTTAAGGATGTCTATGAACATCCTTAAAATCGTGTTATTCTTTTGCTATTTTACTTTATTTGAATTATTCTTACTTTTAAAAGTAAAAATATTATTATAAAATAACAATACTCATTTAAAATAACAAATAAGCGGTAGTTCATTTTCATTTATTAATTTGAACAATAATAATTTTTTTAAATGAGATTTAATTGTAGAAGGTAGGAGGGAAAAGAAGGAATGTGGATTGGAAGGAAAAGAAGGAATGAAAGTTGAGATTGGAGGGAGGAAGGGAGGAATGGAGATTGGAAAGCAAAGGGGGAATGAGGATAGGAGGGAAAGGAGGAATGGAGATTGGAGGGAAAAGGAGGAATGGAAGTTAAAGAGGAGAAGAAGAGGTGGTAAATCTATAATAATTTTTATTTTTGATAATAAATAATAAAGAGTGAAAGTAAAATTGATTTATTAATATCAATAATTAAATATAATTATTTGTATTGAATATATATATAGTTTTAATATTTATGTTTTGATTGTTTTTAATTAAGAAATAAAAATATGGTAAAGTGTTATTCATATAGCCAAACAAAGTGCTTTGGAATAGGAAACTCCTTCCCACATTCAACACGAGCTCTGCTCTTCGGGCAAAGTAAATCTATCCGAACTCCTCTTTCACTTCCTACTTTGCTTGGGATTCTGTCCAACATCCATATTCATATTTTTTATTTTTCACCACCTTATAGTAATCTTCCTCCTCTGCTTCTTCTTCTCCTTCTTTCACAATACTACCGGCTCGACCCAGTTGGAATTGCCATTGGATCTACTTGTGGGTACCTTGGATTTCTTCATCCAGTGTCTGTTGATGAACGATCATCCCGGAAAACATTTCCACTACTAGAGAAGCGCCATTAGACCTACTAGCCCCATGGACCCGGTCGCCCGAGCTAAAGACTCTACTTGCACAATCTACATACGTGACACCGGCTACCGCCGTTGTTGTTCTTTGTTATGCTTGAAGGACGTAGAAACGACCACATGAGAATTCCTCGCCCCAAAACAAAGATCTCAAGAAGCGAACGGCAGCGAGCTCACCCAGTTGGAATTGCCATTGGATCTACTTGTGGGTACCTTGGATTTCTTCATCCAGTGATGTCTGCATTGATGAACGATCATCCCGGAAAACATTTCCACTACTAGAGAACCGCCCATTAGACCTACTAGCCCCATGGACCCGAGTCCGCCACGAGCTAAAGACTCTCCGCACAATCTACATACGCGACACTCGCTCACCGCCGTTGTTCTTCTTGTTATGCTTGAAGGACGTAGAAACGACCGCAGAATTCCCGCGCCCAAAACAAAGATCTCAAGAAGCGAGAACAGCGAGCTCCTAGAACCGGAAACCACCACAGAATTCCCTCTAATTACCTCGCAATCATTCTCCCCCATCACCGACTCCTCAGAGATTAGTATTTGGATTGGGATTGGGTTTGGAACTTTTCATGGTCCCCACAATCTTGCAATTGGGATTGTTATTCCGGCAGTCTCCATGCAATCTCTTACATGCTCGAATGGGCTGCACTGAAGAACTCCACACCATTACCCGTCATATGAAAACATCTAAATCGCAGTAGGCAAATATCATAAAAGCACATAAATACTACCAAAACAACACAATAATCCAATGAACGAATACGAGAGGAGGAAAGTTAGGAAGCATGACTGTCTACATATAAGGCAGGTTTGTAAGTGGGTATTCTAAACGAATGTCATAGAAAACACCCAGATAGAGAAATCGATTGGTTTCCGGCATTAAATAGCAACCGAGTTAAATTTAATGGCAATTTAAACACCAAAAAAAATGGAAGCGCCCGCCACTCCGTCACCGCCTGGTCTTAAGTACAAGGTGGTTAAGTTGCTTTGCGTACTTCCATTAACATCTTGTTTAGGAATCGCACAAGTACGTGCACTCTGCTCATGTGGTTGGGCTTCACCAGACATTATCTGCTGAGGGACAATATGAACTGCTACCATATATTGAAGACCACCAATGCCTTCCTCTACAGGTAACTGCATTTCCAATAAACTTGAGTTCAGAGATAATATTGTCCTTACTAAATCACTCACCTCTGCATCTCCAATTAGTAGTATGGTGATCTGCTCAAAGTTGACCTTCGAGTGTGAATCCAAAATGCCTTTTGATGCAGGAACCATATTTCCGTATGGCAAGCAAATAACTTCTGGCTGCCCATCAAATTCAACAGTTCGTAAGCCTCTTTATGATTTCCCAATATAGATCTCCAAGAACGTGATAATCTTTGCTCCTGTCCACTCAATAATTCCTTGTCAAACAAAAAATCCTCGTCTCAAAATCAACTACGAGTTCTTTGTTACAATTTTGAAGAGAACTTATTCTCTTGTTTCTTCTTATATATGCAGGGGGAAATCCTCGTCTTGCAATAGAGACTATGTTTTCTTTTCATTAAAGCTATGTGTGTGCTCTTAAGCACAGAATTTGATCGATGTAGGATTTCATATTTTACCCAGTGTGCTCTTCTCGTTGATGTCTTTGGGTGGTAAACTGCTTTTGTAGGAAGAAAAGGAGGCTGAAATAAGAAAATTGCGCAAGAATTTGAATTTGAATTTGAAGGAGGTCCTCCAAAGGCAGAGATAAAAAAGGTGCAGACTGTTGGAGCCTGAACACATGTATATTTACCAGCATATGTTGTTAATTACTTCTAGTAGACGCCTCATATTCTAAGTTCCAATTTTGAGCTCATTTTATTGTTAGAAATATTGGATCGAGTTTTCTTAGTTGTACTCTGACAAGATATTGTTGATTGTTATAAGATACCACCAACTTGTGCAAAGTCCCCAAAGTTTGGAAGGAATAAACAAAGATGAAACCAAGACATGTTTATGCAAGAGAGAAGGTAAAGTTCATTCTGAAGGATGGAGTTTCATACATACATCTGATAATGATGCTGATGGTTTGAAATTAGTAAATACCAATTTGATTGAGGATCCATATCTTTCTAGTTATGCAAATACTTGCTTACTCTAGCTGCATGTTTGTAAAATATTGAGTATGTATTTTAAAGGGTGCTTTCATTGCTTTTGAACTGGCCCAAACTTGTTTACCCCCAATCTATGTGTGCTATGCACAATTTTCCCAGCAGAATGGGTTTTACAATGACATAGCTTGTTTTTTAAAAGATCTTGACAAACCATGATTCAATATCTAATCCTAAAAAATGTTAAGAGCCGAACATGAAAGATCAAAAATTACACCAAATGCCATGCCTTTGTATCATTTCATTAAGTTTAATCCAGCTAGGAAAAGCTTCAAGAATCATATTTATAGAAACTGAAATGTTTATATTGATCCAATTAATATTATTAATTCCATTGGCCTTGATATGATTTAAACATCTGAGACGATTGTTAACTAGCTTTTATTCATTTTGGGTTTTTTTGTTAATAAGTTATGGTCAACCATAAAGCTAATTTTTTCCTGCCATGCTTTTCTATTAATATTTTATTTGTTTCTTTTGTTGTTTGCCGTGTTGCAGGTGAGAATCCTTGAAGAACTTCACATGGTCTCTTGTGGGATGGATTAAAGAAGTTTGTGTTTCTTTAAATGAATAGTTATTTTCACCGATGATGCATATTCAAGACTTATTATATACTAGTATGAATCTCAATATTCATGTTTGTTGTACTTCGTAGGTTTCAAGGCGCGGGCTAACAAATGTATCCTTGAATTAGTTTGCATGGCCTCTTGTGGGATGGATCAAAGAAATTTGTGAACTTTAAATGAATAGTTATTTTCTACAATGATGCATATTCAAGGTTTATTCTATCTTTTGTTATGAATCTTAATATTCATGTTCGTTGTACTTTGTAGGTTTTAAGGCGCGGGCTTACAAATGTATCCTTTTTACGCAGACTTATTGTATATGTAAATTGATTTTTTTAGTAGAGTTTAAATTGAACATATAATTTTTAGCCATCATTATATTCTAAATATTGTTAGAATTTTTTTATTAATAAAATATTATTTTTGGTGTGGGGGCTGAAAAGGCCCTCCTAAACCCTCAAGAATGTCTATGAACATTCTTGAAATCGTGTTATTCTTTTGCTATTTTACTTTATTTGAATTATTCTTACCTTTTGAAGTAAAAAAATTATTATAAATAACAATACTCATTTAAAATAACAAATAAGTGGTAGTTCATTTTGTTTATTAATTTGAACAATAATAATTTTTAAAAATGAGATTTAATCGTAGGAGGTAGGAGGGAAAAGAAGGGATGTGGATTGGAGGGAGGATCGGAGGGAAAAAAATGAATGGAGATTGGAAGGGGAAGGGAGGAATGGAGATTGGAAAGGAAAGGGGGAATGGGGATAGGAGAGGGGAGAAATGGAGATTGGAGGGAAAAGGAGGAATGGAGGTTGGAGAAGAAGAGGTGGCAAATCTATAATTAAAAAAGAAAATTGATAATAAATAATAAAGAGTGAAATTGAAATTGGTTTATTTATATTAATAATTGAATACAATTATTTGTATTGAATGTTATATATATGTATTTATTTATATTGATTTAATATTTATGTTTTGATTGTTTTTAATTAACAAATAAAAATATGGTAAAGTGTTATTTATATTTGGATGATGATATATTTTTGTATATCGTTATGAATCTTAATATTCATGTTTATTGTACTTCGTAGGTTTCAAGTAGCGCGGCCGACAAATGTATCCTTGAAGAAGTTCACATGGCTTCTTGTGGGATTGATCAAAGAAGTTTGTGAACTTTAAATGATTAGTTATTTTTCACAATGATGCATATTCAAGGTTTATTCTATCTTTTGTTATGAATCTTAATATTCATGTTCGTTGTACTTTGTAGATTTTAAGGCGTTGGTGACAAGTGTATCCTTTTACCCAGGCTTAGTTGTATTGTATATGTAAATTGAGTTTTTGAGTAGAGTTTAAATTGAGCATATAATTTTTAGCCATCATTATATTCTAAATATTGTTAGAGTATTTTTTCTTAATAAAATATTGTTTTTGGTGTGGGCGCTGAAAATGCCCTCCTAAACCCTCATCCTTGAAATCGTATTATTCTTTTGCTATTTTATTTTATTTGAATTATTCTTACCTTTTAAAGTAAAAATATTATTATAAAATAACAATACTCATTTAAAATAACAAATAAGTGGTAGTTCATTTTCATTTATTAATTTGAACAATAATAATTTTTAAAAATGAGATTTAATCGTAGGAGGTAGGAGGGAAAAGAAGGAATGTGGATCGCAAGGAAAAGGAGGAATGGAAGTTGAGATTCGAGAGAGGATCGGAGGGAAAAACAAGAATGGAGGAATGGAGATTGTTTGGAAAAGGAGGAGTGGAGGTTGGAGAAGAAGAGGTGGCAAATCTATAATAAAAAAATTGATGATAAATAATAAAGAGTGAAATTGAAATTGGTTTATTAATATCAATAATTAAATATAATGGAAGTTGAGATTGGAGGGAGGATCGGAGGGAAAAACAGGAATGGAGATTGGAAAGGAAAGGGGGAATGGGGATAGGAGGGAAAAGGAGGAATGGAGATTGTTCGGAAAAGGAGGAATAGAGGTTGGAGAAGAAGAGGTGGCAAATCTATAATAAAAAAATTGATAATAAATAATAAAGAGCGAAATTGAAATTAAGTTATTAATATCAATAATTAAATATAATTATTTGTATTGAATGTTGATATATATTTATTTATTTATATTGTTTTAATATTTATGTTTTGATTGTTGTTAATTTACAAATAAAAATATGGTTTCGTGTTATTTATATATTTGGATCTTGATATATTTTTGTATACTAAATTATGAATCTTAATATTCCTGTTTGTTGTACTTCGTAGGTTTCACAGGTAATGACAAATGTATCCTTGAAGAGGTTCGTATGGCCTCTTGTGGGATGGATCAAAGAAGTTTGTGAACATTAAATGAATAGTTATTTTCAATGATGCATATTCAAGGTTTATTCTATATTGTTATGAATCTTAATATTCATGTTCGTTGAACTTTGTAGGTTTGAAGGCGCGGGTTGACAAATGTATCCTTTTACGCGAGCTTAGTTGTATTGTATATGTAAATTGAGTTTTCTAGTAGAGTTTAAATTGAGCATATAATTTTTAGCCATCATTATATTCTAAATATTGTTAGAGTATTTTTCTTAATAAATTATTGTTTTTCTTAATAAGAATAAAAGCGATTACAAGGATGTTTTATTCTTTTGCTCTTTTACTTTATTTGAATTATTCTTACCTTTTAAAGTAAAAATGTTATTATAAAATAACAATACTCATTTAAAATAAAAAATAAGTGGTAGTTCATTTTCATTTATTAATTTGAACAATAATATTTTTTTAAATGAGATTTAATCGTAGGATGTAGTAGGGAAAAGAAGGAATGTGGATTGGAAGGAAAAGGAGGAATGGAAGTTGAGATTGGAGGGAGGATCGGAGGGAAAAAGGAATGGAGATTGGAAGGGGAAGGGAGGAATGGAGATTGGAAAGGAAAGGGGAATGGGGATAGAAGGAGAAAGGAGGAATGGAGATTGGATGGAAAAGGAGGAATGGAGGTGCGAGAAGAAGAGGTGGCAAATCTATAATAAATAAAAAAATTGATAATAAATAATAAAGAGTGAAATTGAAATTGGTTTATTTATATTAATAATTAAATATAATTATTTGTATTGAATGTTGATATATATGTATTTATTTATATTGTTTTAATATTTATGTTTTGATTGTTTTTAATTAACAAATAAAAATATGGTAAAGTGTTCTTTATATTTGGATGATGATATATTTTTGTATACTAAATTATGAATCTTAATATTCATGTTTGTTGTACTTCGTAGGTTTCATTGTGCGGGTCGACAAATGTATCCTTGAAGAAGTTCGTATGGCCTCTTGTGGGATGGATCAAAGAAGTTTGTGAACATTAAATGAATAGTTATTTTCTACAGTGATGCATATTCAAGGTTTATTCTATACTGTTATGAATCTTAATATTCATGTTCGTTGAACTTTGTAGGTTTGAAGGCGTGGGCTGACAAATGTATCCTTTTACGCAGGCTTAGTTGTATTGTATATGTAAATTGAGTTTTTTAGTAGAGTTTAAATTGAGCATATAATTTTTAGCCATCATTATATTCTAAATATTGTTAGAGTATTTTTTCTTAATAAATTATTGTTTTTCTTTATAAGAATAAAACGATTACAAGGATGTTTTATTCTTTTGCTCTTTTACTTTATTTGAATTATTCTTACCTTTTAAAGTAAAAATGTTATTATAAAATAACAATACTCATTTAAAATAACAAATAAGTGGTAGTTCATTTTCATTTATTAATTTGAACAATAATAAATTTTTTAAATGAGATTTAATCGTAGGAGGTAGTAGGAAAAGAAGGAATGTGGATTGGAAGGAAAAGGAGGAATGGAAGTTGAGATTGGAGGGAGGATCGGAGGGGAAAAAGGAATGGAGATTGGAAGGGGAAGGGAGGAATGGAGATTGGAAAGGAAAGGGGAATGGGGATAGAAGGAGAAAGGAGGAATGGAGATTCGATGGAAAAGGAGGAATGGAAGTTGGAGAAGAAGAGGTGGCAAATCTATAATAAATAAAAAAATTGATAATAAATAATAAAGAGTGAAATTGAAATTGGTTTATTTATATTAATAATTAAATATAATTATTTGTATTGAATGTTGATATATATGTATTTATTTATATTGTTTTAATATTTATGTTTTGATTGTTTTTAATTAACAAATAAAATTATGGTAAAGTGAAATTGGGTTATTAAGTGTTCTTTATATTTGGATGATGATATATTTTTTGTATACTAAATTATGAATCTTAATATTCATGTTTTTGTACTTCGTAGGTTTTAATAAAAATATGCCGACAAATGTATCCTTGAAGAAGTTCGTATGGCCTCTTGTGGGATGGATCTTAAAAGAAGTTCGTAGGTTTCAAGGCGGCCGACAAATGTATCCTTGAAGAAGTTCGTATGGCCTCTTGTGGGATGGATCAAAGAAGTTTGTGAACATTAAATGAATAGTTATTTTCTATAGTGATGCATATTCAAGGATTATTCTATATTGTTATGAATCTTAATATTCATGTTCGTTGAACTTTGTAGGTTTGAAGGCGTGCGGGCATGACAAATGTATCCTTTTACGCAGCTTAGTTGTATTGTATATGTAAATTGAGTTTTTAGTAGAGTTTAAATTGAGCATATAATTTTTAGCCATCATTATATTCTAAATATTGTTAGAGTATTTTTCTTAATAAATTATTGTTTTTCTTAATAAGAATAAAACGATTACAAGGATGTTTTATTCTTTTGCTCTTTTACTTTATTTGAATTATTCTTACCTTTTAAAGTAAAAATGTTATTATAAAATAACAATACTCATTTAAAATAACAAATAAGTGGTAGTTCATTTTCATTTATTAATTTGAACAATAATAATTTTTTTAAAATGAGATTTAATCGTAGGAGGTAGTAGGGAAAAGAAGGAATGTGGATTGGAAGGAAAAGGAGGAATGGAAGTTGAGATTGGAGGGAGAATCGAAGGGGAAAAAGGAATGGAGATTGGAAGGGGAAGGGAGGAATGGAGATTGGAAGGGAAAGGAGGAATGGGGATAGAAGGAGAAAGGAGGAATGGAGATTGGATGGAAAAGGAGGAGTGGAGGTTGGAGAAGAAGAGGTGGCAAATCTATAATAAAAAAAAAAATTGATAATAAATAATAAAGAGTGAAATTGAAATTGGTTTATTTATATTAATAATTAAATATAATTATTTGTATTGAATGTTGATATATATGTATTTATTTATATTGTTTTAATATTTATGTTTTGATTGTTTTTAATTAACAAATAAAAATATGGTAAAGTGTTCTTTATATTTGGATGATGATATATTTTTGTATACTAAATTATGAATCTTAATATTCATGTTTGTTGTACTTCGTAGGTTTCAAGCGCGGGTGACAAATGTATCCTTGAAGAAGTTCGTATGGCCTCTTGTGGGATGGATCAAAGAAGTTTGTGAACATTAAATGAATAGTTATTTTCTATAGTGATGCATATTCAAGGTTTATTCTATCTTGTTATGAATCTTAATATTCATGTTCGTTGAACTTTGTAGGTTTGAAGGTGCGGCGTGACAAATGTATCCTTTTACGCGAGCTTAGTTGTATTGTATATGTAAATTGAGTTTTTAGTAGAGTTTAAATTTAGCATATAATTTTTAGCCATCATTATATTTTAAATATTGTTAGAGTATTTTTCTTAATAAATTATTGTTTTTCTTAATAAGAATAAAAAGGATTACAAGGATGTTTTATTCTTTTGCTATTTTACTTTATTTGAATTATTCTTACCTTTTAAAGTAAAAATGTTATTATAAAATAACAATACTCATTTAAAATAACAAATAAGTGGTAGTTCATTTTCATTTATTAATGTGAACAATAATATATTTTTAAATGAGATTTAATAGTAGGAGGTAGTAGGGAAAAGAAGGAATGTGGATTGGAAGGAAAAGGAGGAATGGAAGTTGAGATTGGAGGGAGGATCGGAGGGGGAAAAAGGAATGGAGATTGGAAGGGGAAGGGAGGAATGGAGATTGGAAAGGAAAGGGGGAATGGGGATAGAAGGAGAAAGGAGGAATGGAGATTGGATGGAAAAGGAGGAATGGAGGTTGGAGAAGAAGAGGTGGCAAATCTATAATAAATAAAAAAATTGATAATAAATAATAAAGAGTGAAATTGAAATTGGTTTACTTATATTAATAATTAATATATAATTATTTGTATTGAATGTTGATATATATGTATTTATTTATATTGTTTTAATATTTATGTTTTGATTGTTTTTAATTAACAAATAAAAATATGGTAAAGTGTTCTTTATATTTGGATGATGATATATTTTTTGTATACTAAATTATGAATCTTAATATTCATGTTTGTTGTACTTCGTAGGTTTCAAGGCGGGTGACAAATGTATCCTTGAAGAAGTTCGTATGGCCTCTTGTGGGATGGATCAAAGAAGGTTGTGAACATTAAATGAATAGTTATTTTCTACGGTGATGCATATTCAAGGTTTATTCTATATTGTTATGAATCTTAATATTCATGTTCGTTGAACTTTGTAGGTTTGAAGGCATGGATTGACAAATGTATCCTTTTACGCAGCTTAGTTGTATTGTATATGTAAATTGAGTTTTTAGTAGAGTTTAAATTGAGCATATAATTTTTATCCATCATTATATTCTAAATATTGTTAGAGTATTTTTCTTAATAAATTATTGTTTTTCTTAATAAGAATAAAACGATTACAAGGATGTTTTATTCTTTTGCTATTTTACTTTATTTGAATTATTCTTACCTTTTAAAGTAAAAATGTTATTATAAAATAACAATACTCATTTAAAATAACAAATAAGTGGTAGTTCATTTTCATTTATTAATTTGAACAATAATAATTTTTTTAAATGAGATTTAATCGTAGGAGGTAGTAGGGAAAAGAAGGAATGTGGATTGGAAGGAAAAGGAGGAATGGAAGTTGAGATTGGAGGGAGGATCGAGGGGGAAAAAGGAATGGAGATTGGAAGGGGAAGGGAGAAATGGAGATTGGAAAGGAAAGGGGGAATGGGGATAGAAGGAGAAAGGAGGAATGGAGATTGGATGGAAAAGGAGGAATGGAGGTTTGAGAAGAAGAGGTGGCAAATCTATAATAAAAAAAAAATTGATAATAAATAATAAAGAGTGAAATTGAAATTGGTTTATTTATATTAATAATTAAATATAATTATTTGTATTGAATGTTAATATATATGTATTTATTTATATTGTTTTAATATTTATGTTTTGATTGTTTTTAATTAACAAATAAAAATATGGTAAAGTGTTCTTTATATTTGGATGATGATATATTTTTGTATACTAAATTATGAATCTTAATATTCATGTTTGTTGTACTTCGTAGGTTTCAAGGCGTGGGTGACAAATGTATCCTTGAAGAAGTTCGTATGGCCTCTTGTGGGATGGATCAAAGAAGTTTGTGAACATTAAATGAATAGTTATTTTCTACAATGATGCATATTCAAGGTTTATTATATACTATTATGAATCTTAATATTCATGTTCGTTGAACTTTGTAGGTTTGAAGGTGCGAGGTGACAAATGTATCCTTTTACGCAGCTTAGTTGTATTGTATATGTAAATTGAGTTTTTTAGTAGAGTTTAAATTGAGCATATAATTTTTAGCCATCATTATATTCTAAATATTGTTAGAGTATTTTTTCTTAATAAAATATTGTTTTTGGTGTGGGGGATGAAAAGGCCCTCCTATACCCTCAAGGATGTTTGTGAACATCCTTGTAATGTGTTATTCTTTTGCTATTTTACTTTATTTGAATTATTCTTACCTTTTAAAGTAAAATTATCATTATAAAATAACAATACTCATTTAAAATAACAAATAAAGAGTAAAAACATTTTTAATGATATGTTATTTATTTATATTTAGATGATGACATGTTCTTATAAATGTATTTGTAATATGTAATTTTAATAAAATTTGTTTATTGTTTTGAAAGCATGGAGGTTAGAGATAGGAAGGAAAGGGAGGAATGGGGTATTGGAGAATGGAGGTTGGAGGGAAAAGAGGAATACAATTATAATTTAAAAATTTTGTTTATTAATATCAATAATTAAATACAATTATTTGTGTTGAATTTTGTTTTATTTGAAAATTCTTTTTTGTTAAAAATTATTTTGTAATTGTTTGTATTTAACAAAAAAATTAATATGGTAAATAATAAAATAAGAAAAAATAGATTATTTTTCTCTAAGAAAGAGTAAAAGGTATTTTTTTATTGATATGCTATTTATATTTAGATGATGATATGTTTTTATAAATGTTGTATTTGTAAAATATATTCTTAATAAAAATTTATTGTTGTTTTGAAAGTGTGTGTAGGTTAATGCTTTCACCTTTAATTAAAGAAGGAAGGAAGAATGAGGGGTCGGAGGAAAAGGAAGGAATGGAGATTGGAGGAAAAAGGAGGACTTGAGATTGGAGATTAGAGGGAAATGGAGGAATGGAGGGAACAGGAAGAATGGGGTGTCGGGAAAATGAAGGAATGGAGATTAGAGGGAAAATGAGGAATGTGGATTGGAAGGAAAAGGAGGAATGGAGGTAGAGCAAAAAAATATGGCAAATTTATAATTTAAAAAAATTGGTTTAATAATATCAATAATTAAATACAATTATTTGTGTTCAATTTTGTTGTATTTGAAATTGTTTTTATTGGTTAAAAAATATTTTGTGATTGTTTTTATTTAACAAATAAAATTAATATGGTAAATAATAAAATAAGAAAAAATAGATTATTTTTCTCTAAGAAAGAGTAAAAAGTATTTTTTTATTGATATGCTATTTATATTTAGATGATGATGTGTTTTTATAAATGTTGTATTTGTAAAATATATTCTTAATAAAATTTGATTATTGTTTTGAAAGTGTGTGTAGGTTAATGCTTTTACCTTTAAGTAAAGCAAGGAAGGGAGGAATGGAGGGAAAAGGAAGAATGGGGGGGTCGGAGGAAAAGGAAGGAATGGAAATTGGAGGAAAATTGAGGAATTGAGGGAAATGGAGGAATGGAGGAAAAGGAAGAATGGGGGGTCAGAGGGAAAAGGAGAGATGGAAATTAGAGGGGAAATGAGGAACGTGGATTGGAAGGAAAAGGAGGAATGGAGGGTAGAGAAAAAAATATGACAAATTTATAATTAAAAAAATTGGTTTAATAATAATATCAATAATTAACTACAACTATCTATGTTCAATTTTGTAGTATTTGAAATTGTTTTTATTGTTAAAATAATTATGTTTACATTGTTTTTTATTACCAAAAATAATATAGTAAACAATAAAAAATAGATTATCCTTTTACTAATAAAGAGTAAAAGATATTTTTTTATATATTGATGATGATATGTATTTTTAATAAAATTTGTTTATTGTTTTGAAAGGTGTGTAGGTTAATGCTTTCACCTTTAAGTAAAGCAAGAATAGAGGTTGGAGATTGGAGGAAAAATGAGGAATGGAGGTTGGAGATTGGAGGGAAATGGAGCAATGGAGGGAAAAAGAAGAATGGTTGGAAATTGGAGGGAAAATGAGGAATGGAGGAAAAAGAAGAATGGTTGGAAATTGGAGGAAAATGAGAAAAAAAAATGGCAAATTTATAATTAAAAACAAAATTGATTTATTAATATCAATAATTAAATACAATTATTTGTGTTGAATTTTGTTATATTTGAAATTGTTTTTATTGTTTTAATAATTATGTTTTGATTGTTTTTACTAACAAAATTAATATGGTAAACAATAAAGATTTATTATAATAATAAAAATAGATTATTCTTTTACTAAGTATTTTTTTAGTGATATGTTATTTATATTTAGATGATGATATGTTTTTATAAATGTTGATATTTAGATGATATGTTTTTATAAATGTTGTATTTGTAAAATGTAATTTTAATAAAATTTGTTTGTTGTTTTCACCTTTAAGTAAAGCAAGGTTGGAGATTGGAGTGAAATAGAGGAATGAAAATTGGAGGGAAAAGGAGGAATGAAGATTGTGAGAGAAAAGAGGAATGGAGGTTGGAGAAGAAAATTGGGGATCGGAGGGAAAAGAGGAATGGAGGTTGGAGAAGAAAAGTGGGTTATATATATAATAAAAGAATTTTTTTGTTGATGGTAGATTTTTGATTTTGAAAGTGAAATTGGTTTATTAATATAAATAATTAAATACAATTATTTGTGTTGAAAGTTATATTTGAAATTGTTTTTATTGTTTTAATAAATATGTTTTAATTGTTTTTAGTTAACAAAATAATTATAATAATAATAAATAAATTAGTTTTTACTAATAAAATGTAAAAGGTATTTTTTAATATAAAGCGATTTTATAATTAAAAATTAGTTTATTAATATCAATAATTAAATACAAGTATTTGTGTTGAATGTTGTTATATTTGAAATTGTTTTGATTATTTTTTATTAACAAAAATATAATATGGTAAAAAATAAAGATTTATTATTATAATAATAAAAATATATTATTCTTTTACTAATAAAGAGTAAAAGGTAATTTTTAGTGATGTTATTTATATTTAGATGATGATATGTTTTTATAAATGTTGTATTTGTAAAATGTTGTAGTTGTATTATGCTTTCACCTTTAAGTAAAGGAGGAATGGAGGTATGGAGATTGGAGAGGAAAAGGAAGAATGGAGGTTGGAGAAGAAAAGTAGGTTATATATTATAATAATAAAAAACAAATTATTTTTTACTAATAAAGAGTAAAAAGGTATTTTTAATGATATATTATGTATATTTAGATGATGATATGTTTTTAAAATGTTGTATTTGTAATATGTAATAACAATAAAAATTTGTTTAATGTTTTGTGTTTTGCAATGAGATTATGCTTTCACCTTTAAAGCGGGAATGGAGATTAGAGGGGAAATGAGAAATGGGGGTTGGAGAGGAAAAGGAGGAATGGAGATTGATTAAGGGAAATTGGTTTATTAAAATAAAAATAAAGAATGGGGATTTATTGATGATAGATAATAAAGATTGAAACTGAAAACAAAATTGTTTATTAATATCATTAATTAAATACAATTAATTGTTGAATGTTATATTTGAAATTGTTTTATTATTTTAATAATTTTGTTTTGATTGTTTTTACTAACAAAAAATTTAAAATGGTAAACAATAAAGATTTATTAGATCGGGGATTTATTGATGATAGATAATAAAGATTGAAAGCGAAAACAAAATTGTTTATTAATATCATTAATTAAATACAATTAATTGTTGAATGTAATTTATATTTGAAATTGTTTTTATTATTTTAATAATTTTGTTTTGATTATGTTTTACTAAAAAAAAAATAAAATGGTAAACAATAAATATTTATTATAAAAATAATAAATAGATTTTTTTTACTAATAAAGAATAAAAGGTATTTTTTAATAATATGTTATTTATATTTAGATGATGATATGTTTTTATAAGTATTGTATTTGTAAAATGTAATATTAATAAAATTTGTTTATTGTTTTGAAAGTGTGTTTTGCAAGAAAGGTTATGCTTTCACCTTTAAGTAAAGCATTTTTTGAGGTCAGGTTAAAGCTTCCACCTTCACGTGGTTGGAAATAGTAGAGAATAGAATTCTCGAAGCTAAGAGAAGCTTGAAATTATTTTTGAATTATTTTTGTATAATTGTAGAAAGTAGAAATCATTTTATAATTGTATTACTTTTGTATAATTTTGTATAATTGTATTATTTTATAATTAATTTTTATTCTCCAATAAAAATTTCATTGACTTGTGTTTAATGTTTTTATGATACAAGTATTTTAAATTATTAGGAGGATTGTGTTTCAAAAATAGTAAATTAATTATTTTTAATGGAAGGAAAAGGAAGAATGGAGGTTGGAGAAGAAAAGGTGGTGAATATATAGTAAAAAATAAATTGTTCATGATAGATAATAAACATTGAAAGTGAAAAAAAATTATTAATATCATTCATTAAATACAATTATTTGTGTTGAATGTTGTTATATTTGAAATTGATTTTATTGTTTTAATAATTATGTTTTGAATATTTTTACTAACAAAAAAATAAATATGGTAAACAATAAAGATTTATTATAATAATTAAAAATAGATTATATTTTTACAAATAAAGAGTAAAAGGTATTTTTTTAATGATATGATTTTTATATTTAAATGATGACATGTTTTTATAAATGTTGTATTTGAAAAATGTAATATTAATAAAATTTGTTTATTGTTTTGAAGAGTGTGTTTTGCAACGAGGTTATGCTTTCATCTTTAAGTAAAACATTTTTTTAGGGGGGTTAAAGATTGGAGGGAAAAAGGAATGGGGGTTGGAAGGAAAAGAGGAATGAATTTTTAAGCTAAGTGAAGCTTAATAAAGGAGGATTGTGATTCAAGGAATTTATTTTTAATGGTTAGTAGAAAAATAGGAAAGGGGATTGAGGGGATGGAAAACTATAAATGGTACCCAATTTCAAATATTAATAATAACAAATTGATGATAGATAATAAAAGATTGATATTTAAAATTGGTTTATTAATATCAATAATTAAATACAATTATTTTTGTTGAATGTTGTTATATTTGAAATTATTTTATATTTAAAAAAGTTTAGTAAAAACAATTTGATTTATTAATATTGTAAAAAGATAGATGTCTTATTTTAATAAACTTTTAAAAGTTTAATAGTAAAGATTATGATATTTTTATTGATATTAACACTTTATTAATATAGATTATTGTTGACAAATGTTTTTTTTTTTTTATGATAGAATTTTATAAATTGTTTGTGAAAAGTGTGTGACATGCTTTGAGGTTATGTGTGTATGTTGAAAAATAAATGTTCCATGAATATTTTTTTAATGATATGATTATATGAAATTATAAATGTTAAATAGTGTAGTTGTATATGTAATTTTTAATATTTTTTGTTTATAATTTTTATAGATAAATTAAGGTTGAAGTGTCCCTTTCCCTCTACATAGAAAGATAAAGCTTTACATTATAGTAAAAATATATTTTTTTATTGAAATATAGTTATTAAATATTGATGTGTGTGTGTGTGTGTGTGTGTTAATTATCAAAATAAATGTTCCATGAATATTTTTTTAATGATATGATTATATTAAATTATAAATGTTAAATAGTGTGTTTAAAAATATGTAATTTTTAATATTTTTGTTTATAATTTATTTATAGATAAACTAGGGTGAAGGGTACCTTTCCTTCATAATAGAAAGATAAAGCTTTACATTATAGTCAAAAATATATTTCTCGCACATTCGAAACTATACCTACTAGTATATTATTCGATTATCTAGTTGTTTAATGAAAACTATACAATATAATATTACTCAAAAACTAGCAAAAGTTGACTTATCATTTCATTATCTGTCAAATGGGACTCAAACTTTGTTTTGCCCACCCCATGAGGTTAAGGTTTTCATCTTTCATGATTCGATCGTATGCATCATAAAGGAGGGATGGAATGGAATCCCACCATAATGGAAGATAACAAGGAGCCCTTAGAGCATCTAGGTCAGGACAAGGAATACTAATCACCTTAGACTACTTAAAAGTAGGAACTTGGAGATTGGGAAGGGAAAGCCTAAAAATATTTAACCATTTTTAAAAGGAAAATATTGGGGTCAACCAAAAGGGAAAAAAGTATTCTTTTAAAGACCAAGAAAAGGAGGAGTGTACTTGGAGAAGAACCTCCTCCATATTGCATATGTAAAAAGGCAATATTTTTATGATAGATAAATTTAAAAGTGAAATTGGTTATATTAAAATTGAATAATTAGTGGATGACAATTTTTGTGTTGAATGTAGTTATTTTTGAAACCCTTTGCCTTCCTTCCAAATTTAAATAATAAGCTCTAATTATTTGTTATATGTCTAACAAAAGAAATCATCTCCATCTTGAAAATAAATTTGTATTATAATAATATAAAGAAGACCATTTCCCTACTAATAAAGAGTAAAAGATATTTTTACAAAATGAAATGTGAATTTCCATGTTTAAACAACGAATGGCTTCAAATATAAAAGAAATGGGAAAGATCGATCGGGTGCATACTTTAATAAACCATGCATTCTTGTTTTGAAAGTGTGTGTTTTATGCAAGGTTATCAAACAATTTGATGTAATCATCCCTTCTTGACCAATTGGTTCTCAAGTCTTGACCACTCTAGAATGATGACTAATTACTAAGAGAACTTAAATATTGTTGTTCTATTTCATTAACTTAGGAGAATGTTTTTAGGAACATTTGTTTATTTCCATATAATCAATGATTAATAAACCAATCAAAAAATTAGAAAGCCAAAAAGCACTTTTTAATGGACCAAATGATATTCCAGGGGAGATAATGTTTTTAATTAACTCATTTTCCTTTAACTTATTAACAATAACTTATGGATCACCTTCATTATGATTATAATAAAAGATTGAAAGCTATATTTAAAATTATTGTTTATAATTTTGTTAATATTTTACTTTTTAGGTAAAATGGTGAAGTAAAAATAACAATTTATTAATAATGACACTAACAATTCCATTAAGTTATTTTTAAAAAACAAATTTTTAGTAATAAAAATATTTTTATGAGTGACATTAACATATTCAAAATTTTATTGTTGGTAAATGTTTTGGTTTTGCTTTGATAAAATTTACTATTCCATGGTTTTTTAATGGTATGATGTATATGAAACCCTAATGTTAAATAGTGTATTTGCTATATGTAAAACAATTTTGTTTGTTAATTTTTCACGGGAGACACCGGGGCTAGGTGGGAAGGGATCTCCTTCCTCCCTTTGTAGTGATAAAAGATAAATCTTTACATTATAGTAAATGCTTACTTTCTCGCTCAATGTAGAAAAATATGGATATTATTCAAAGGACTTGACCTATCTTGGATTAATCTCGCTTACATTCTCCTGAATCAGACGGCACATTCATATCACCTCCACCCCGATGGAGCACTTTGTATTCGAGAGTTCACCATGCTGACCTCCTCTTGGCCAAGGCTTGCATCTATTCACGAGCCGATCATATGCATCATAACCTCCAAGGATGCATTAAGTGGTAAGGATTCTCCGCCACAATGCAGCAATACTCCATGATAACATTTGGGGAGGAGGTCATCTACAATGAAAATACTATCGAACATGCTTAGACTCCTTACGGAGGACTTGCAAACCTTCCGACCTACACACATGGATTTCCAAGAGATTTGGACTCCTTTGCCAACTGGGACAAAGACTTATATCCGTGTGCTAAAGGTATCTTCATTGTGACTTTCTTTCCTCTGAAAAAACTCCATCGCCCAAGCTTTGGGTTTCCCACAATCTAAGTCCATCATTAAACAAGGTATCCATTTAACCGCTCATTCAAGTTTTTTCATGCAAACCTATCAGGTTGGATAATCGCCCCATTTACCCCCGACAAAGTGGTGAATGTTTGAAATCTACCCTCGAAACACCTTGGGAACTTCTAGTGTTTATAGATTCTAAATCCGATTACACTCACACTACCTATGCTTGAATCTTGGTGGAACTTCCAGATAAAAACCTCCCAAAGAACCATTGATCTTGATAACTTAGTCACAACCTTTAGATTACGAGGGTCTTCCATTTCAATGAAAAGGTGTTAGTTTAGGTCATACCATTTATCTATTGCTTATGGGTTGGCAAAGACAACATGAGAAATGATTGGTGGAAAGATTCTCCTCTAAAACATTTGGTTTTCAAATGCAAAAGAGGAATGGGAAAGATTCAAATTCAAATGCTTTAATAAACCATGTTTGTCCTCGCAAATCCCTTTAATTATTAAAAATCCTATTGCCCCCAACAAGAAGAAATTGGTATCTCATTTAGAACACTCTATAGAATGATGGAAAAATTATCTCATGAAAACAAATGTTTTTATTCCTTGGAAATTTGCAGACTTTGGAGGATTCTCCTTTTCTAACCCTCCATTCGTGGAGGCATCATGTGGTGGGTAACTAGTCAGTAAAAAGTAAAAGTTATTTTAAAGAATGCACTTTCCGCTCATATTTGTCTCTCTTTTGGTGATTTTCTACATTGTCCCATGATGAACATTGTTTTTGATTTGCCATAATTGCAATGACAATAACTTGTGTTGTTTTTCAACCAATTTGATTTTCAGATTCTGAATTGTTATTGGGTGTTGGTTCTTTTCATTTCTGTTGCCTTGCTTTCATAAATTTTGGTTAATGAGCCTTCACTTTTTAGGTATAGTCCCTTTAAAAACTAAAGCCAATAATAAAAAACAATTCCACTAATGACTTATCTTGAGAAGTTAATAAAGGTCCTAGCTTTACCTTCAAACACTTTGAGGTTCCTTTGCTTTCACAAGTAGTACAAGACTTTCATATACATCATAAGCCACAATTTTTTGAAAAATACATGTATTTTATACCCAAAGTAAATATACCCAAATAAAACATTTAACCAAGTACTTTCATTTCCAATCAAAATAGACTATGGTTTCACACATTTTTCCATAGCAACAAAACTTAAGAAAAGGAAGAAAAATGTTTTGAAATATATTTAGTTTCACTACATAATGAGAAAAAGGGATTTCCAAAACCAAACTTAGCCATTTTAGCTCCAAACAAGCTTTTGGTGAATCAACAACCATCTAAAGCAAGATTTTTTTGGTTCAATGTAAGAAGACCATAGAATGACCATTTTTTATTGGGGGAAGAGGGACTTCATGAGAAAATGAAATCTTATCTTGCAGTTGGTTGGTAGAGATTTCATATAATCCCCTTAATCCAATTCATACAGGGCCAAAAGAATTCATCTTTTTCTAAAGTGAGATTAGTGGGGAGGGCATCACTAGCCTTTTTTAGGATAGTATATGTTTTTAGGTGTGAACTAGGGAAATTGAAAGTTTCCTTTTAACTTCATTTTAGGTTAACATCCTATCATTTCAATGATTTCAATCATTGTCTTAATGTCATTTTTATACCAGAAATTTGTTGAAGAGCCTCTCATTTGGCAAGAGGAGAATCATTATAGAAAAGTTCCACAAATAGACCTATTACCTTCACACCTGCCCCCTTCCGAGAGAATAGGGGTTGTTTGACCACTAAATGTCTTGCCTTTTCCCAGGCCTTCTCAAAGGGAAGTAAAAATAAAGGAGCATATAGTCTTAACTGAGAATTGGACAAACATTATATCAACCATATGTAGTCCTTTCCAGATGGGTTGTCCTTGTGGGAATCTTTCTCAAATATATCTTCAATACTTTCCATTGATCATTCCCTTGTCAAGATCCATTTGATCGCAAGAAAATGCCCTAAAGCTTCAAACCTTTGAGCCCCGTACCCCTTAAGGCTTTCATTTTACAGAAAATTCTCCAAGCCACATCATGTCTTTTTTATTTCCCCTGCCATCCGACTTGAGAAAGTCCCTTATAATTTTGTGTAGTTTTTCAATATGAGAATTGTCTAATAACCCGTATGAGGCATAGTAGATGGAAAAGGAGGGGAGAACCTTTAGCCTCATTTCCATTTGGTTACTTTCTTGTTGATTTTACTAAATATTCATTCCCACATTTATTTGAAGGAGAGTATGAGGGTGAGAGGAATCCTAATGATATTTGACCATATTGTGAGGACCCCCCATGACCAACCTATGGTAGAGAACTAATGAAGTGGAGATTCGTCCCAACCTCGAACCAATGATTTCTAAATTGAAATCAATGATCCAAAGGCATAGCAGTAAATGTCAAGTTTTTTCAAAAAATTTTTGAAGTGTTTTTCATCTATTGTAGCAAAGATATCGTCAACAAATAAAACATCAATATATTCTTGCTCTTCATGTAGTGAAATTCATTTCACTTGGGGGGGAGGGGGCAAGTGAGGTATCATTAAAGAGATAGTGCAAAGCTTCTACAACTATTACAAATAGAGAGGGAGCCAAGGGGTAACCTTGTCTTATAGACCTTTGTAACCAAAAAGGTTTTTTCAATTCTGCATTAATCTTAACCTATGTAAAACCTCACAAAATAGATTGTTTGCCATTCTACAAAATTTACCTTTAAACCCTATAGCTTTTAACATAAGGTCAATGAATGGCCATTCAATTCTGATCATAATATTTTTAAAATTTAATGAGGTCATACATGCATTCTGATTGTTTTCCTTGGCCCAATGCATTCCTTCCCAACTAGTGATTAAGTTTTCTAGTATATATTTTCCTTCCACAAATCTTGTGTGTGTGAAATGCACTTCTTTTGGCTAGAATTTTGGCAAGAATTTTGAATGACACATTGAGGAGAGTAATAGGTCACAATTTTTAATTTGTTTAGGGTCGCCTTCTTTAGGGATAAGATTTATCACCCCTCTATTGATATTTTCCTCCAAAGATCCCACTTAAATAACCTCCTTATAGACTTCTAAAAGTTCAAGAGCAAGATAAGATTTATTGATTTTGTAAAATTGAGTAGGAAACCCATCACACCCAAAGGATTTCTCATTCTTAAGTGATTCAATTTATAAGAGAATTCCATCCACTAAGATCTCTACACCTAAGCCATTTTTAATAGTAGGGAGATCTTAACAGGGACACTTAGGAGATGTATTTGTGTTATCTATAATGGCATCTCCAATCACATCAACAATAAAGAGGGAGGAGTAAAAGGAGAAGAAAGGCTTATTTAATCTCTTCAATAATTTATAAGATATTTCCTCCTATATCAATTTCTTTGGTCTACTCTCTATTGTGCTAAACTTTCAATATTCTAAAAAATTACTGTTTGCCCTTGTACCCTTCTTTTAACTAAACCATACGCAAGACCTGATTTGGGATCTCTAGCCATGTATTTGTTGGTCATGTGGTGATGCTTGATATTAACAAGCTAATTAAGAAGAGAAGAGTTTTGAGGGTCCTCTTACAATGAGGCTTCCACTTTGAGCAACTATTCTTGAACCATTCTTTGCTTCCTAGTTCTCAAGATTGCTTTTTTTGGCCATATGTCCTCAAGAAATTCTTACACAAGTTAATTGACTTATCCCAAGAGGACATCTTTGAGTCACCTTTATTGACCTTTTAGCTAAGATCCAGAAGCTTTAATTCCCTCCAAACAATCAAGGTCTCAGAGGTGAAAGGTGTTTAACTCATAAAGACCTTTCCAGTTTTTTATAGACATGGAGTTGTCATTAAACTTTCCATTAATTTTCATATGGGAATGATCTCAAAGAGTGGAACAAAAGAACAATTACATCATTAGCTTCCTCTTTTTGAATTTCAATGAAAAATTCATATTAAGGTAGAATTTATCTAGCCTTGAATAAACTCTCTTCCCTTATTGGTTATTACACTAGGTGTACCATTTATTATTACTCATTCTCTATTTTCCAGCTAATGGATCCTTGATTTTTAGTATTATTTTATCTTTGGACCAAAAGAATTGTTCATTTCCTTTCCACAATAGAATTCTCCCTCCACATTTATCTTCTTTCTTTTAATCATGTTAAATTCACCTCCAATAATCCATAGGACATCAAGTAAGGAAGTAGACATCCAATTCTATAATTTAGTAATGTCTTTGTAATCATTTAGCTCATATATAAAGCATATGTTAAAGGAGTGATTTTCTATACAAAAGGTAGTCCATATCACAGTGTCAAATGGTGGAGACCCATGTTTGATCATTCCCTTAGCCCAACATTTATTTATGAGCAAGGTAGCCCCCGCCCTTTTCTATGGTTTGTGAAGGGCGGATACACCTAGGCCAAATAAATTTTAATGTCCAGGTCTAAGGAAGTGTCGTATTCTTTAACCTCTTATAGGAGAAAGAAATCTATCTCTTGTCTAGAGTTTCTAAAATGCCTAACAATCAGTTTTCTATCTAAGGATTCCAGACCTCTAACATTCCAACTTATAACTCTCATAAATAAGGGATTAGTTAGGTCCATTGACATCCTTTACAAAAGGATTTAAGGGGTTTTATTTTGATACAACCCATTGAAGCAAAGAGGAATTTTACCATCCTTCATTTTTTTACCATCCCCTTGACTATGGTTTTTTTTTCCTATCCTCTTCCACCTTGAGGGAGTTCATGCACCAAACTCAACACACGCTTCTATTTTTTGTCTTGTTGACCCCGTCTTGGATTTTTTGTTCCACGAGGTCTAGCTCACTTGAGACTACATGTTCTCTATCACTTTGCTTCCCTTGTGGGGGGCTAGGGAAGGCCATCTAATCTCTAGGAGAATCAAACCCACCCCCGATTTGTGGGGATGGGGCATAATATTTGGAGCCTATTATCATTATTCAAGAACTCTATGTGTTACAAAAATTCTACACATTGATGGTTTTAAGTAGGTGGTTGTTTTTGGGCCCATAGTTTTAGTAGAACCTCATTGTTTTGATATTCTACGGCATTTTTTGCCCATGGTTTTGATGTTTTACACGGTTTTTGCCCATGGTTTTGAGTGGGTATGAACAAATTTCCATATCAACCATTCCATTGTTCATTCTATTTATATGGTCAATTGATGCATATGATACATTAGACAAGCAAATGTCATAATGTGTTTGAATTTGGGTGTGTTTGAGTTGTAGAGTTTTTTTAAACCACGGATGTATTGATGAGAGAGTGGAGGGCCACCCTAATAAAATGGGAGCAAGTGATTTTGGAAGCACGTTTTTGGGCCCTAAATCCGTGATCCAGGTTAAATCTTGATTTATGTTTATATTTATTTTGCACCTTATTTGAGATTAGTTATTTTTTCTATTAGTTTCATTATGAGTTAGAAAGTTGGATTATTCCTCATATTTAGGGATCTTATTTCCTAAAGATGTGTGACAATTTTTCCTTATCATTATTCAAGAACTCATTACTAAAAATTCTAGCACATTCTAGTAAATTGTTTTAAAAATAGCTTAATTTGCACCTAGTAGAACCTCATATTCCTATGATATTCTACCAGCATCAAGTGGGTAAGGTAAAGTTTCACAATTTTTTCCTATTGAGGAAAATTTTAATTGGGTATCAATAACAAATTCCCATATCTTCCATATCAATTATTCCATTATTTCGTAAATCTTTTGAGGGCACTAGCAGGGCACAACATAGGTTCAACCTCAACCCCTGAGCATTATTTACTTCCCCTGAGGTTTTATCTACAAGGGTAGAAACAACAAGGTTAACCATGTCCATGTTTTTCACCCCTAGAATTATTAGGGCTATTTATAAGATTTTTATTGTTTTTAACGACATGCATTCTTCTTAATATGCCCTTGTTTTTTTTGCATAAAAAGCATGCTTTCAAGACCTTCCAACCTTAACAATGGGCACAAGAATATCACGTTAGGATATCCAATTGTGATTACATCAAGGAGAGGGTCATTCGACTTAAGGGCAATTATATTTATAGAATTCATATTAGCGAGGATCACTTTGGTTTCTTCAATTTTGAGAGCTTCACAATCTATTTTAGGGCATTTAGCAGTAGGTATCAAAGCTACATAGGCACATTTTGGAGTCAAATCCATCTCGAGGTCATTTTGACATAAATTTCATGACAATCAAGGCTCAGGTTCTAAGGGAGGGCTTTGAACAAGGATTGCCCTATGCTCCACAAAGGTTTGTTAATATCTCTTCTCTGTATATTAGAATTTTTAAACAGGACAATGAATACCTCCTTTTGCACCATTCTACATAAGGAAACATATATCCTCATTTTTTCCCAAACCACATTAATCCAATTATCAAAAAATCTTCTAGAGGGAATCTCATTACCAATCAAGTAAACAAATAAAATTACTATATTTTAAAGTCTATTTTCTTTGTTATGCTATGTACATATTTACACATATCCTCATTAGGCTAACATGTAGGGTAAGAGGACAACTAAGGCCCTTACCTTCTCCTCATTCATTTTCTTTTCCATCCCAAGCTCCTAAAAGTTAAGGGTCATAGTAGACAAATTTTGCTCCAACGAGAGAGCAACGTCACTACCTTTTTTGAAGTGCTTCACTAAAAATATTTTTTGGGCAGTCTTGTCATTTGAATTTCTTGTCTTGGACCATCCCAATTATTATTGTTTTCACAAGGGTTTTTATTTCTATTTTAATACATGGTTTATTGTCCACTTTAGGGTCCTTTCCAGACATAGCTACAAATCCACCTCCCCCATTAACTCCATCTCCTCTGCAATCTTCCACATACATAGAGCCATAACTCCATCAATTTTGCATAAAAGAAGGGAGCCCTAGCTATACTAGTGTATGATAAGCATTCAATTTCTCATAAAATTTCCAAAGATGCACAAATCACAATCAAATAGAAATCAAGGGAAATCAATAAAAGGCACAACAATTAAGATGGACAATATAATCAATGATAGACCAATTAAAGCAAAGAAATAGGAAGAGAAGTGGACCAAGAGAACCAAAGGTGTAGTGCCCCGCCCAATCGCACCTAGTTGGAAAGCTTATTCTAAGGACGCCAAATTTGTTAGTGGTTTCATTACAAACGTTTTTGCACAAATTAAGCAATCAAATCATTGTAGATCCTTTTCATGAACCTTGTTTTGGTGTGTTAGAGTGAATTTTCATTTACACGTTAATTGAGTGAGATCAAACTCCATTTGGAAAATGGCATGTCTACTATGCGAAACAAGTTTAGCCTTTCTTAACTAACCAATTACCAATTAACTAACCAACTTTTCACTTGGCCTTGCACACCCACACTTGGTCTCACCTCTTACAGTTATCTTTCATTATATGCACCAATTCTTTGCTCTTGAACACCAATAGATTGTATATCTCTTACTTGATCTAAGTTCTCCACTCATGTTTATCTTTGCACCAGGGTTTTAACTAGTGTTGTTCTTTGCAATGACACTTTTCTCTATGTAATTCCTCCTACCAATGGATCGGCTAATCTTCTTCCTCAAACTCTTTGAAAATGCAAACCATCCCTGCACCGATAGGTTTGGGGTCTCATAGTCTATTGATTGTATGATGATTATGACTTTGCCTCCATCGTGGTGATCTTTTCCTTTTGCATCTAGTAATTATCATATTTTCCCATTCTCTCCTCTTCCCTACAACACACAACATCTTTATCAATGAACAACCACCCAACACTTTGATCGGCCCATTTTGTATTTGGTTTCTTTACTAGTGTGGTTTATCATCAAAGTCTCGATCACCTAACAATTCCCTATGTCCAAATATGTTATACTTCTTTCGAAACACACCATTTTTTGTCAAACTCTATCGTGTTTATCTTTGCTCACAATGAAATTTTAATCTTATTCAATGCACTCTCTATGTATTATGCAAACACTCCATATAGTAGTTTCATCCAACTAACAAAGTTTCCTTTCTTATTTACATTGTTTTTCAATGTAAATTTGTACCATTACACAAAAATGTGTGAATTTCTCATAAACCTCTCACATCCTTGGTGGAACTACATACTCGTCTCCAAATACCACTACAACATTTTCATATCACCTATTCATCTTAAGCTTCATTAAGACAGTAGAAGTTATCTAATTTTCACTATGCAAAGTTATACTTGACTTTCTTCATGCCAACCTAGGGCATTGTGTACAAAACATATTTCGTTATCAAGCTCCACCATGCATGTGGAGTTAACTTGGAGCTAATTAATCATGCAACAAATTTTATCATGAAGCATGGGCCGAAAATATGCGTGAGGTTAGATTTGAGTTTCTAAATTGATTGCATGGTGGGAATTGTAGAATTTTATGTTGATTAGTAAGACCCTTCATTAAGGTTAGAAAAGCAT